>JAJIBD010009909.1:0-27923 GCA_021461705.1 Cryptotis parvus | reverse complement strand
ATGGATTATTTATTTTACATATGGCTTATTCAAGAATCTAATACAGAATAATTTCCTAATAACAAATGAACAAATAAAAACAAACTGTTTAATAATAAGAAAAGTTGAAACTGCGCCTTTGCCTTTTGTAGCTATGGGACAATAAATTGAAATTCATAATAACTGAAATGAATCAAGAAAAGAAAGAAGAAAAAGTAAAAGTCACATGAAATTGTTCCTTTGTGAGTATAAAGAATCAAAGCAAGGAACCAGTTATCCTCCAGTGGAAACAACCTTGATACAATGGCAATAGAGAATTGTTACCTAAGCTTAGTTGAGAGGCAGGCAGGGGAACTTGACACTTGATACTTTCAAACACTTTCAGACAGTGCTGGGTGGATCTAAGTGTTCTATAAGTGAACAAAATGTAGCAATACTACAGCAATATTACTGAAATTGTTGTAAAATATTAATTCATAACAAATAAGTAATGATATCAATACTATAGGCAGTAAATTATTTCAGATATAGCATTTTTAATGCAAGTATATACCTGTAATAATGGGTACATAATAATAAGAACAATAAAATTATTCAAAATAATAAAGTAACTGCAACAGTAATTTGAACAATTTTTTTAAAATATATTTACTAAATATTCATTGCATGTTTTTTCAATGCTTTGATGTTGTTGTCTTACTAATAGTCTTCTTATACACTTTGGCATCATTCTTCTCTTTAACTTCTATCCTTTTGATTCATCAGTATACAAAAGTATAAAATTATTATATAAAGATTTTATAAATGTAATTGGTGAGGTACACATTTATACTCAGATGGGGCAGAACTTCTACAGGCTCTCCCTGTGCTCAGCTAATTATGAGGTACCAGGAGGTTGAGAGGTTCTAGCCCTGGCTTGCCATTCCAAGAGAGCCTGCCATCAAAATGGAGCTTGCAAGAAGCCAGAGGAACCCCACAACATGACGGCAGTCATTTTCAGCATCTGGACTCCACAGCTTGTCGCAGTTCTACCCAAGAGCAAAGCTGATCTCTTCCTGTTGCAGTTCATCAGTAAATGCACCAGATGAGAGCTTACTACTGAGTATATCACTTCAGTGGCAGGAGCCTGGCAAGCTACCCATGTCATATTTGATATGCCATAAACCATAACAATTATAGACCTCATTCCCATGACCAGAAGCTTTGAGGGCTCTTTGTTCCCTGGAGTGAGCTGATGCCCTTGGTCTACACTAGCAAGTGACAGGACATATGGAGATGTTATTGGTGCCTGCTCGAGCAAATTGATAAACAATGGGAAGACAAGTGAGGTGGATACAAGTGATTGTAATATGTTAACATGTTATTTAATATGTGATAAACATTTTAAAGAGGTAAATTATTTATAAGATACTGTGATAAGATCTGAAAAATTAAGTAAGTATATTTAAATTTTATTAAACTATACACATGCAATTTAATAATTTTATTGTGCTTGATAATTTAATTATAAAATTGGACTGTAAAAAGCAGGAATCCTGTAGTCTTCATATTTATTTGTAATTAGATTTTTACTTTTGCTAAATTTCTATTGACCAATACATAAGTTATTTTCAAAATATAAGTAACGCACATTCGTAACATTTTTGAAAGCATAGGGAAGCATTTAAAACAAATTTATTTAACATCCTACTTAAGATACATCTTATTATGCTTTAAAAATAGTTTCACAAAGATAGCAAAAGACACTATAACAGTGATTTAGATTTAAATAGCTTCATTTTATGCGAAATCATATCTTTCAGAATAAGATTTATTTTTATTTTTAGAAAAAAATTAAACCACTTGATCACTTGAATGCCGTTATTGATCGATTTGCTCGAGCGGGCATCAGTAACATTTCCATTTGGACCCTATCACGTGCCAATGTAGCCCAATGGCATCTGGTTGATTGAGGAATATGAAGAGCCTCAAACCGTTCCTTCAGGGTCTTTACAAGGAAGTCTGACCATCTTGTAGGTGGATGGCCACGCGATCTTTTGACATCCCGTGGGATCCAGTCGGTAATGGCTCTAGTCCAGCAGTTGTCTCCAAATCGCATTACATGTCCAGCCTGTCTGATTTTCGAGCCTTGGCAAATGAAACAGCGCCCCTGGTCCCTGGTTCGTAGAGCCCAAGGTCTCTGAGGTGTATGTTAATGCAGGGAGAATGGTGGAGTCGAAGAGATGTTCCCGGAGCTGGAGGTTCTTTGTCCTTTTAGCTATTTCTTCAATGCCTTTGAAGGCATTCCATGCCTCTCTCTTCCTCCCTGCTCAGCTCAGGTTCTAGGTCGTTCATCATGTTGACTTCTCGACCTAGGTACACATAACTGCTGCATTCAGAGATGTTTGTTCCATTGAGAGTGAATGGGGCCTCAGGAACTAGTTCATTTTTCATGAACATAGTTTTCTTCAGATTCAGCTGTAGACCTATCTTTCCACATTCTCGGTCAAAGTCAGCCAGCATTTGTGCCGCTTGGCTAATGTTTGGTGTTATTAGAATGATGTCATCAGCGAAGCGGAGGTGGGGTAGTTGCCGACCATCTATTTTCACTCCCTTTCTTTCCCATTATAATTGTCGCATGATGTTCCCAAGGGTGGTGCTGAAGAGTTTTGGTGAAATGGTATCACCCTGTCGAACCCCTCTTTTGACATCAATGATCACTTCTTTGTAGAATGGTGAGATCCTGGTGGTGAATCCATAATACAGCTCACGAAGGATTTTGATGTATTGGGTTTGAACGCCCTGTAGCGCTCGATGACCGCTCAGTCTCCATAGAATCAAAAGGCTTTCTGGAAATCAATGAACGTGAGACAGAGCGGCATCTTGTACTCCCTACAAACCTCAATGAGCTTGGTTACTGTGTGGATATGGTCGATTTTGCTGAATCCTTTCCGGGAAGCCTTGCTTCATCGTATGGTTGTCCTTCATCTAAGTGTTCTGCTAATCCTGCTCAGGATGACTCCTGTAAACAGCTTGTAGATGACAGACAACAGGCAGATGTGGCGATAGTTGCCGATGTCATGAATGTCTCCCTTCTTGAACAGTAGAACTGTCCTGCTGGTTTTCCAGGAGGAAAAAATTAAATACAAAAAATAAAATAAAAACCATCTACATATTTACAAATAGTGTATTGATGAGTACTGGACGGCAGATTCTTCAGGTCTTTGGGTCTTACTTTGTCTGGGCCTGGTGCTGTTCCCTTCTTTACCAATGAGATGGCATTTCGGATTTCAGAAGGGAGAACGTTGGGAATGACATATCCATCCTGTGGAATTTGGTATGTGGGCAGGTGGATGCGGCTATCAAAGAGATTTGAGTAGAAATCATGGAAAATCTTCTCCATTGCCTTTCTAGAAGATGTGATAGATCCATCAGGGCATCGGAGGGCAGTCATCTTTGTCTTATAGTTGGTGAAGGATAGGTGGGCAGTGTGAATGCTTTTTCCGGCTTCTGCTGTATCTTCCAGAAGAAGTCTTCTTTTCCCTTCTCTGCTCTGTTTAGCAAGCTTGGACGTTAGCATTTGGTTGCCTGAGGCTCGCTCCTTGCCACTTTGGCGAATGAGCTCAAGAGTTTCTGAAGGCAAGTGTCCTTTTGTGTCTTGCTCTCTCTTGGCATTCTTCGCACAATCATGGAGGTGCTGAACCAGTCGGTTGATTCTTCATGATGTCGTCAATGATGTTATCTTCCCATGTTGCCACAATGCTGGCAAAGAGTTCCCATTTGGTGGTTGTTCTGGGAGTTCTCTTCTTAAACTTTGCAGCCTTTTCTCCCGTTACGGGAAGAAGAATTTTGCATGAAGGAGACGGTGGTCTGATCCTGTTTGGAATTTGGGGACGACAGCAACATCGGGTCAGACAAAAACCGTCAATTGAAGATGATGTGGTCAATTCATTGTGGAACTGTCCACCAGGAGATTCCCCCATGTCTAACGTTTCATTTCAGCCTTCCGGAACTGTGAGTTCCCATGAATGGTCTTGGTGGACATGATGAACTCAGATAGTCTCTCACTGTTTGTTCCATTCTAGGCCATGGTTCCTGATGTGGAGTTCTTCAGCCGATCTTCTTGGTCCTTTCTTGGCATTAAAATCACCGACTATGATCTTGTAGAAGGTGTGATCTTTTTTATAGAACTCCTCCAATTCCATGTAGAATTTCTCAATTTCATCTTCTTTGTATGTGAATGTTGGTGTTTAGACAATGAAGATAGCAATTGCTGGCAGTGGGCCACATCTCTTCAAGTGTAATCGTCCTATCCGGTTTGTTAGGCATTCAAATGAATCAATGTTGAAGGCCATGTTCATGTTGACAAGGACACCAACGCCACTGACGCCTCTTTTGTCGCATGTTCCAAGGAACAATTCTTCTCCAGTGTCAAATACAGAATGATGCAACTTACGCCTCCTTGTCTCAGTCAGAGCAATGATGTCATACTCTATCTTTGTGCTTGCACCATCAGATCCTCAATATATGCTTCTGATGCCAGCGTGACGTGCATTGAAATTGCAGACAGTCATTTTAGTCCTTCTTTGTTTTGGCAGCCTAGGATGGCCATTTAATTTTATCAGGCACTTCTTGTTTGCCTTTCTTACTGCTGCCGTATTAAGGGTTCTTTCGGGTCAGGAAAATAATCATTTCTGTTACTGGTTTTGGCATATCGAACACGCATTGGACAGCTTGCCAGGCTCTGCCATTCTGGTGCTATATTCTCATTACTTTGTGCAGCTCTCTCCAGAGGGGTGGGTAGAATATTCACGGTAATTTGGAGGTAAATTGTGCGGCCGCTAGTGGCCATGTGCAATGGGGAAAGCTGGTTTCTGCTCTGCCGGGTGCATCTGTGTCTTAGGCTCAAGCATTCCTGTTCTTGAAATACTCTCCTCTGAAGCACAGTTCTCTGCAGGGTGGGTCCTGTAGGCTGGGTTTCTGACAAGCTGGGCTGGAGGCTGGAATTATCTGTTGGGTGGAGATCTTACGAGCTGCAAAGTGTGAATGGTGAGGATCGCTGCCTGCCAGCAAGGTGTGGGGGGGTTTCTCTGGGCTCTTCCGAGGCTCCATCAGGATGGTTGGCTCGGGTTGGAAGTTGCTCTCATGGTCCATAGAATGCAGGGGTTTCAATGGGGAAGCTGGTTTCTGCTCTGCTGGGTGTATCTGTGTCAGTATCAAGAAATTTGTGAGTTCTTTCTAGTGCAGGGCAGGCTGCACATTAATGCAATGCCCCATTGGTTTGATTGCAGTTGTCTGGAAGAAGGACAACTGCTCATTTTCAACTGTGTTTTCACAAGCATGGAAAGACTTTATTTTCATCTGTGCCCTGTTGCTGGCACAGGTATTACTATTGTGGAGTTCAACAGTCCAGGGGAGGAACCAGGGTCACCAGCAGTCATTAGAAGTTCTTTAATCCCTATGCTATTACTCAGCTCCTATTCAGTGTTTATTTCTTTGTTTCCCTTTGGAGTTGGTTAAACTCTTATATGGGGCCTCTGTCCCTTCCAGGTGGCCTGGTGGACCTGCCCATGAATTGCTCCAGGGCTGTTGGCTGTGATCCAAAGACACTGACACAAGGAGCACTGTTGCTACCAGATCTTCAGGGGGTCTGGAGCGAGTAGCACAGCAGGTAGGGGTTTGTGTTGCACACGGCTGACCCTGGTTCAATCCCCAGCATTTCATATGGTCTCCTGAACACTTCCAGGAGTAATTCCTGAGCAAGGAAACAGGAGCAAGGAAAAATAATAAGAAAATAATAAGAAAAACTTAATAAGACAAACTTAATAAGAAAAACATTTCAGAGAAAGAAAAATAATGATTTAAATAAAATGTCAACTAACTTCTGGGCATGCATTTTATTCCTTTACCTTAAGAAATTAGTTTGTACGAATTAACATCAAAAAATTATTTTTGAAGATTTATTCTCTAGCTATCTCTTCATCTGTGTATACATTGCATATGTATAAACATAGATGCATTTATTTATTATGAAGTATGTTATATAATATACTCTTTTGTCATAATTGGACCACGCTTGGTGGTGCTCAGGGCTTACTCTTCCCTTCGCATATGTTGATTATTCTTCGTAGACTTGGGGGACCAACTGGGTTTCTGCATTGAACCCATGTCAGTTGTACCAAGGGCGGGCACCCTATCTGCTCTACTATCACTCTGGCCATATCTCTTACATTCTAATTAATTTATAGTTCTTTAAGTCACATAAAGATAGTTTATAAATAAAATGTTTATGTATATGGATGAGTTGTATTAATATAATCTATTATTCCTAATACTGGATTTAACATGATTAAGTAAAAATGCATCTTAGCTAGGTCAAAAAACATCAAAAGGTTCCTTAGGTACTTAAGTCTTTAGGTCAAAAAGATGTAATGAGTCATTATTAGAATGGAAACTCAAAACATGGAAAATGTCAAATCCCAATCTAAGTGAAGTTGAAAGGCTAGGAGTTCCATAAAAAAGCACCAAAATAGGTTAATAATAGTAAGGAATGAGAGTTTGCTGGAAAAGATATACTCTTTTAGGTCTCAAGAATCACTAAGTGATTATGTTCTGAGGAAGACATCAGACCACAATCACATCACTAAAACATTGTAATGAACGTGCAGGTGAAATAACATTAACATCTTTAATTAATTCAATGTCAGTTTTTATCCTTGTTCAAATATTACTATATAAAAAGTTATCACACAGAAATATGAAATATATTGCTGGTTAGAAATAGTGATTTAACTCACTTAAGGTATTAGATAACAGCGACAGGAACTACCTTAAATCCCTATAGACATAAATACACTATTAAAATTGCAGACCACAACAAAATAATAACAGCAGCAACAACAAAAACATAATAAGCAAATACAGAGAAGAAATCAAATACAACATTTTTTCTGGATAAGATTAATATGATCTAGGGTTAGTATTTAGCTACTACTTTACCAAATGCTTTATTTCTTTTTTCCAATGAAAATATAAGAAACTCTGCAATATATATGTCTATTATTTTATAGTTATATATGTTTATTCTATAATAATATAACCAGATAAAATATCTAGATATCTCCCTTATACTGCATAATATTGTACTTGTGTTGATCACATTATTCTAATTTAGCTTTATAACCATGGTATGTTGTGCATGTTGGAAGAGTTGATAAGATCCACACATGGCAAAAGAGTAAACCCTAACACTGTGATGAATCAGAAACCTGACATTTAGAAACTATGTTAATCAGGAGAGTGCTGAGACATCTTTTCCTTAGTAAATATCAAGTTGTTGCACCTGGGCTCCTTACATGAAGTCAGAATGCAAAATTATCAAGGCATTCAAGGAACATAGCGGTAACCTACCCATATTTTTACATCCATGACTAATGGAGAATTACTCATGACAACCAGAATAAAGGGGGAAATGCTTACATTTAAATCACATTTAATTCTGTTCCTTGTATGGGAACACATCAAAAAAGTTGACAAAAAGCTTATTTTACAGTTCATTCCAGAGGAGGTATTAGAACTCACTTTTAAAGAAAATACTTTGGGAAATGTACCAAGTCTTCCAATTTTGTAGAAAAAACTGAATAAATGTTAGTATTTAAACAATGGCTAAACAGAGACATATTTCATGGAAATCTTTCCTATTCTCATTGAGTGAAAAGGATGATAAAATGAAAGTCAATAAAATCTGAGATAAGAGTAGTGAGAGTGAAACAAATAAGAATTATTTTGGCATGTATAGCAAATTGCCATGCCATGTCTTTGCCTGTCAGTTTTAAGCTATGTGACTAACTAACTGACAGTATCAGGTACAGAACCAGTCCAGACGCTTTGAACTCCTTTTAATATGTTCTTCAGATTATAACCAAGCACTGCCCTTAGGCAAGTTCAGCTAACCTTTCTCTCTGCTCCTCTAACTCTCCATCCTGTCAGGCTCTCTGATCCTCCAACTCACTCCTGCCAGCCAGGCTGAGAATTCAGTCTTAATTCCCTGCTCAACTCTTTTTTCCAATTCTTAATATTCATCATAATTTGGATATTGTCCATTCCTTTAACAAGTGCAAGCTATCCCTTAAAGGGATCTCTTAAATATCTTAAAGGGACCCAAAATATCTCCTGTTTATTAACCTTTTTTTATATAGATGAAATGCAGGTAGAAGGATATTGTTACATAAACTAAACCATATTCCTGGAGCCAAAATAAATTTTGTTTGAAACCCAATAGGGTCCTTAAGCATATCATCATTGATTTTGATTAGTATCTTTTAATATCTTAATTAATAGCCATCTCATATAGAAGCCAGAGTAGTTTTTTTTTCAGCTTGGCCTGGATCCATCTAGTCCCACAATGGGACTGTTTGTTTTTGGGTTTTAGGAACTTAAATTAATTTTATAGGCAATAGATATGTTGGGTTCCTAAGAGATTTAAGCATCATAGGGCACACATTATATTTAAATTTATATTTGACCTTTATTCTCTAAATAAAGTAATATATAAGTATCACAGGGAAATATACAGGAAATTGAAGGAAAGCAGACATTCCCAGTTATTACTACTACCTGGTATTGGATTACTTGTTTGATCTCAACCTGCTCACTAGCCCTGAGTGTTTGCATTGCTAATGAGGGATTTTTTTCTCCTTCCAATAACTCTTTTGCATATATTTAGGATAAGAGTTTTTGTTCTTGTATAAATACAAAGGAGAGTGGGGGCAGTGTATTTCTGAGATAGTTGGACTCTGATTTGATTGTTCCTGGACATCCTGTCATAGTTTCTAAATAGCTTTTCAATGCCCTAGGTAACCTAGTTTTAATCATTGCCTACTATCAGAACTTATATTTAACATAGTACTGGAAGTACTTGACACAGCAATTAGGGAAGAAAAAAGACATTAATGGCATCCAGATAGGAAAAGAAGTCAAACTCTTACTATTTAAAGATGACATGATACTATACTTAGAAGAGCCTAATGTTTCAACCAAAAAGCTACTAGAAACAATAGATATGTGCAGTAGAGTGACAGGTTACAAAATCAATACCCAATTGTCAGTGGCTTTCCTATATGCAAATAACAAGAGAGAAGAAAGGGATATTTAAAAAACAATCCTGTTCACAATTGTCCCTCAAAAAAATAAAGTATCTCCGGAATTAGCTTAACTTGGATGTAAAGAACCTGTATATATAAAAACTACAAAATGCTGCTTCAAAAAATGAGAGGGACTCGAGGAAATTGAAATACATCTCCTGCTCATGGATTGCGAGAATCAATATTGTCAAAATGGCAATAATCCTTAAAGCACTATACAGATTCAAAGCAGTCCCTATAAGGACACTCATGGTACTTTTCAAAGAAATTGACCAAACACTCTTGAAATTAATATGGAATAATAAACACCGAAAAATGACCAAAGCAATCCTTGGGAAAAAGAAGACGGGAGGCATCACCTTTCCCAACTTCAAACTGTACTACAAAGCTGTGATAATTAAAACAGCATGGTGTTGGAGTAAAAACAGATTTATGGACTTATGGAATATAGTTGGATATCCTGACACATATCCTCAAATATATGATCATTTAATCTTTGATAAAGGAGCAAAAATAGTTTGGATCACATGACATGATCTCCCTTGAAAATTTACCCTATATATTTATCTTGAGTACAGTTTTTATGCTTGTAACCCTTTACTGTATTTATATAAGATATAATATTGAAAATGATTGTTTACTAGCCTTAGTGGAGAAGAGCAATGATATATGTTAGCTTCTCAAGGCTTTGACAACAAGGATGTAATGCCTGAGGATTTGCACCAGTAAGAAGAGCCAGCTGATTTTGACTTTGATTACGCCCTGTCCTCAACTTCTGCTGAGGTTTTTTTTTTTTTTTTTACCCTTAGATTCTTATTTTATTTTATTTTTTTTTTCTTTTTTTTTAAATTTTTTTTTTTAACATTTTATTATACCACCGCGAGATATACAATTACAATGCTGTTCACGCTTGGGGGTTTCGGTCACACAGTGTTCCAGCACCCCCGCCTCCACCAGTGCCCCCCCAGCCACCACCCATGTCCCCAATTCCCTCCCCCTCCCACATCCTGCCTAAATGGCAGGTTCTTTATCTCCTCTCCTCTCCCTCTCTCTCTCCTCCTTCTCCCACACATTGTACACTTCTAGTGCACTACGCACACTTAGAAGCCATCATTTGCATTTTTTTTGTCTGTATTTAATGCTCAGTTCTATGTTAGCATCAGAACTTTAGACATTTATTCACACATGTTCCCTTCTCTATCTAAACCAACCTCTGACTCCCACACGCTTGTGGTAATTTCCACTTTTGGTAAGATCACCTAGTATATTTATGTCATGCAAATAAATGCAGTCATTCTATGTCTCTCTCTTTCCTTCTGACTAATTTCACTCAACATGATTCTTTCCATATCCATCCATTTATAGCAAAATTTCATAACTTCATTTTTTCTGACAGCTGCATAGTATTCCATTGTGTAGATGTACCACAGTTTCTTTATCCAGTCATCAGTTCTCGGGCATACTGGTTGTTTCCAGGTTCTGGCTATTGTGAATAGTGCTGCTATGAAAATAAAAGTGCGGATTGTGTTTCCGCTGTGTGTTTTGGCTTTCCAGGGTATATTCCCAAGAGCGGTATGGCTGGGTCAAAGGGGGAGCTCAATTTCTAGTCTTTGGAGGAATGTCCATATTGTTTTCCAGAAAGGTTGTACAAGTCGACATTCCCACCAACAGTGTATGAGAGTCCCCTTTTCCCCACATCCACGCCAGCACTTGTTGCTTTTTACCCTTTTGGATATGGGCCATTCTCTGTGGTGTGAGGTGATATCTCATTGTTGTTTTGATTTGCATCTCTCTGATGATTAGTGATGATGAGCATTTTCTCATATGCCTTTTGGCCATTCGGATTTCTTCCTTGTCAAAGTTTCTGTTCATCTCCTCTCCCCCATTTTCTAATGGGGTTGGCTGTTTTTTTCTTATGTATTTGTACCAGTGCCTGATATATCCTGGATATTAACCCCTTATCAGATGGGTATTGGGTGAATATTCTTTCCCATTCTGTCGACTGTCTTTCTATCTTGGTCACTGTTTCTTTCGAGGTGCAGAAGCTCTTCAGTTTCATGTAGTCCCATATATTTATATTTTCTTCTAGTTGCTTTGTTAATGGTGTTTCACCTTTGAAGATGTCTTTAGCATCGATGTCGTGGAGGGTTTTTCCTATATTTTCTTCAACGTACTTTATGGATTCAGGTCTGACATTGAGATCTTTAATCCATTTTGATCTGATTTTTTGTGCAAGGTGTTAGACACAGGTCCAAATTCATTTTTTTTA
The DNA here is from genome assembly GCA_021461705.1 of Cryptotis parvus. Classification (NCBI taxonomy): domain Eukaryota; kingdom Metazoa; phylum Chordata; class Mammalia; order Eulipotyphla; family Soricidae; genus Cryptotis; species Cryptotis parvus. The sequence goes on along the minus strand of JAJIBD010009909.1, from coordinate 16,553 downwards.
CATGTAGCTGTCCAGTTTTCCCAGCACCACTTGTTGAAGAGGCTTTCCATACTCCAGTTTGGACTCTTTGCACCTTTATCAAAGATTAACTGATCATGTCTTTGAGGGTGGGTGTCAGGATACTCAACTCTATTCCATAGGTCCACCGGTCTGTTTTTATTCCAGTACCACGCTGTTTTAATTACTGCTGCTTTGTAGTACAGTTTGAGGTTGGGAAGGGTGATGCCTCCCATCTTCTTCTTCCCAAGGATTGCTTTAGCTATCCGTGGGGGTTTGTTATTCCATACTAATTTCAGAAGTGTTTGGTCAATTTCTTTAAAGAATGTCATGGGAATCCTTATAGGAACCGCATTGAATCTGTACAAAGCTCTAGGGAGTATTACCATCTTGACAATGTTAATTCTCCCCATCCAGGAGCAGGGAATGTGTTTCCATTTCCTCGTGTCCTCTTTTTATTTCTTGAAGCAGTGTCTTGTAGTTCTCTTTGTATAGGTCCTTTACACACTTGGTTAAGCTGATTCCTAGGTATTTGATTTTCTGTGGCACAATTGTGAATGGAATCGATTTCTTAATATCCCTTTCTTCTCTTTCGTTATTTGTGTATAGGAAAGCCACCGACTTTTTGGGTATTGATTTTGTACCCTGCCACTCTACTATACCTATCTATTGTTTCTAAGAGTTTTTTGGGTCGAGAGTTTAGGGTTCTCTAGGTATAATATCATGTCATCTGCAAATAATGATAGCTTGATTTCTTCCTTGCCTATCTGGGTGCCCTTAATGTCCTTTTCTTCTCTGATTGCTATGGCGAGTACCTCCAGTACTATATTGAATAAAAAGAGGTGAGAGAGGGCAACCTTGTCGTGTTCCTGATCTTAAGGGGAAGGCTTTCAATTTTTCCCCATTGAGAATGATACTCGCTGTGGGCTTTTGGTAGATGGCTTTGACTATCTTGAGGAAGCTTCCTTCAATTCCCATTTTCTGGAGGGTTTTAATCATGAATGGGTGCTGGATCTTGTCAAATGCTTTTTCTGCATCTATCGATAGGACCATATGGTTTTTATTTTTTCTCTTATTGATGTGATGTATTATGTTGATTGATTTGCGAATGTTGAACCATCCTTGCATTCCCGGGATGAATCCTACTTGGTCATGATGTATGATCTTTTTGATGAGTCTTTGGATTCTGTTTGCTAGTATTTTGTTGAAGATCTTAGCACCTGTGTTCATCAAGGAGATTGGTCTGTAATTTTCCTTCTTTGTATTGTCTCTCCCTGCTTTTGGTATCAGGGTGATATGCGCCTCGTAGAAGCTGTTTGGGAGTGTTTCTGTTTCTTCTATTTCCTGGAAGAGCTTGAACAGGACTGGCAGTAGGTCCTCCTTAAAGGTTTGGTAGAATTAGCCAGTGAACCCATCTGGACCTGGGCTTTTGTGTTTGGGCAGACTTTTAATTACTGTTTCAATTTCCCGATGGTGATAGGCTTATTTAGGTATTGGAGGTCTTCTTGTTTCAATCGTGGGAGGTTATAGGACTTCAGGAATTTATCCATTTCTTCTAGGTTCTCATGTTTTTGTGGCATACAGGTTCTCAAAATAACCTCTGATGATCTCTTGTATTTCTGTTTTTCTGTTGTGATGTCACCATTTTCATTTCTGATTCTGTTTATTTGGGTTCTCTCTTTCCCTGTCCTTACAAGTCTTGCCAGTGGCTTGTTGATCTTGTTTAATTTTTTCAAAAAACCAGCTCTTGGTTTCATTAATCTTTCGGATTGTTTTTTTGGTTTCCAGGTCGTTTATTTCCTCCCTAAGTTTCACTATTTCCTTCCTTCCCTGCAGAGGTTTTTAGCACTTGAGTTTGGGCTTCAGTGGCACATAGTCGGCACATGTGGTGAGGTGTGGAAGGTGTGTGTAGCAGTGAGTATGGAGTGAAGTTGGAGAAGAAAAAAGCTTTTGGATTTTCTAAACCAGACTTGTGGCTCTTTTTTTTGTTAGCCTGAGGAGAGGGTCGTGGGCTCTGATTATGACCAGGGAACCTGATAGACCCTGATACTGTTGAGGACTCCAGCCAGCCCCAGCACTGGGAGATGCTGTGATTGAAATCTCTGCAATTCCAGGCAATGCAGGACTACTAGTACTATATCTTAAAGTGCATTAACTACTTTGGGAGGAAATATAAGTCTAACTGAACTGTCAGTGGGTCATGCTATCTGGACATTTGGGCTTTTTGGGTCTTGGGGCTCCTAAGATATGCTCTGGAGGTGGAAGTAGTTGTGGGGTGGATGCTCTGGTGATTATTGAATTCTGGGTCAAAAGGACCATTGGTTCTATTGAATGTATACAGAATGATACAGTTGAATGTGTTGAATATATATAATCCAAGAATACAATGCTGCTTGCATCCTGTAGTTCCAGGGACACTAGGTCCACTTCAGCAGTACTTAGGTCCTCTACTTTTACACCTCAAGATGATTGAGGTTAGTGAACTCTCTGGGAATTAAAAGCAAGATAGATGCATGCCAATAAAGAACCCTAACTTCTATAGAGTCTGTCAGCTTCACTTTTAATCTTTTATCATATCCAAGCATCAATCTACATGAATAAAAAGTCAGATATAATTGACTACTGACATTATCTAGTAGCTGCTATCTTCACAATATTTATATAAAGAACTCAAGGGAAATTTTTTGGGTCCCCACATCCAACTACTACTAAAATATAGTAATTCTACACAAAGAAGGTGTCAGCTGGGACACAAATACCTTAGTTTTGATATTCTAAGTCACACTAAAAAGGGTAAAAACTGAGGAAAAGGGAAACCTAGAATCAACCATACAGTATAGTGAGTATAGCTAAACTCATTATGCACACACCCTGATTTAACCTCCTTTCTCACCCTACTTGACTGGGATTGAACACAACCCCTGTCATAATCCTTCTATCTGATTGACTGACACAGAGTTCACACCCTACTACCTGATTGGTTGATGCAGAGTTCATACCCAATTTCCCCCAGTTTAAACACTCTTGTTCCACCGATTAGAGCACAACTATTCCCCTGAAGTGTTTCATGGAGACTTCTTTGTGGGTGTCCTACAAGTTTAAGATCTAACCTCTCCAGGCACATCAACGTTTTTTTAGCTAGAATAATTGTTGCAGGACTCCTCTAAGAGCCTCTGCATCTGCTCTGGATTGCCTCCTGCAAATCACTTCGTAGATAAGGGGTAGTCTAAATGTGGCAGTTTATCTGACCATGTATTCTGTACTAGCTGGTATAAATATTCTCTCATGCTACCACAATTATCGTGGAGCTAGCTATATCTTACCAGCATATTTGCCTGGCCACGTTGGCATCTCTAAGTAATTAGACCAGAGAGAAATGCTGTTTGCCTCCAAGCAAGCAAGCATGGTTCCCTGATAACTCAAAGGCAACTAAAATACAAAACTACTGTGAAGTAGACGAGACTTGTGAAGGCTTGGAGAAATATTTAACAGGCATTAGTATTAGTCTTTGGTACAGAGACATGACATCTCAGAAACCCCCTTCTCTACCCTATAAAGGCTTTTCCAGGCAGATCTTAGCTCAAGACATTACCATATAAAATGACATTAGGTGAGGTGCTGGGAGATATTACCTGAGGGCATTTGACCCTCCCTGCTTACAGGTAAATGTAACTTCTCCTGAATTTGCTACATTTCTATAGAGCTATTTTCCTGTTTTCATCTCTAGATAGCCCTGCCCAAAATGGGCTGGCTGGGGAGTTTGGGTGTATTTCGAGCTATAAAATAAGCTGCAAGAAGAAAGAAGCTCTCTCCCTCCCCCTTTTTGCCATTTCGGCTTCCCTTGGCGTTTTGCTTCTCGTCCTCTCCATTCTCTGTTGGGCCTCAACACGTGGTGGCAGCCATCTTGGCCTACACCTGGCTAGGGCCTAGCTGGGAACCCAGAGTCAGAGGTTTCCCCTGCCCTTGGATTGTATATTGGAACCTGTGATAGTAAATTCTTTTTAAAACTGCATCGGATTCCTGAGTCTTCATCCATTCCCACCGGCTTCGGAGGTAGAAGGGAACTCGCTTCCCAGCACTGTTGGGGACCCCAGCGGCTTCCCGACAAATAATGAAGCTCTGCTAGATAACTGCTAGTGGTAGCATATGTTTTATCTCCATGAAGAATGCTGTTTGATGATTATACATTTCAAATTAATTTAGTTTATAAACTAAATTTGATGAAAACAATATGCCTTCAAATAGAATATCTATTTCAAGAGAAGAGTTGCTATTTATGTGACTACTGATTAAACAAGTAATTAAATTATACCTATTTTTTAAAATATCTAAAGTATTAGCCATGAATTATTTTGATTGTTCATAAGTCACCATCTCCTTAATCAATTTAGCAGTTTTACATGTTTTAATATATTGTACTAATACATGAATTTATAGCAGTTATGAGTTATTAGAAGTTTATAGGATGGTGAGAAAAGAGATCATACTAGTATAAAAGAAGAGCAGAGTGCTTTGCAAACAGCCTGCCAAGGATCTATTCCCAGTTCCATTATATGGTCTCCTTAACATACCTGATGTGATCCCTCAGCAAAAATCCAGGAGTAAGTTCTGGAGCATTGCTGGGAAAGGATCCCAAACCATAATTTCTTTCTGAGAAACTTAATAGTTTTTGTGGGTCAGAGTACTAGTACAGTGGGTAATGTGCTGCCTTGCAAACAGTCAACCGAGGATCAATCACTAGAATCCCAGATGGTCTTCTGATCCTGTCAGGTGTAATTCTTGAGTGCAAAGCCAGAAGTATCCCCTGAGAGCTGCCAGGTTTGGACTCCCTAAAAAAAAAAAGGGTTATAGGACCAAGCTAGCCAAAGTAGAAAAAATATGATTTTTTTAACTGAATTGACACCTTGCAAGGTAGACCAGGGCTAGAACCCATCTTCCCTCCGGGCACCTCATGGTCAGCTGAGCATAGGGAGAGCTAGTAGCAACTTTGCCCCATTTATCTGTGTCTCTGGATCAGGCATACGTGGGCTTCAAATAGGATTTCCTGTAGGGTAGGACTCTGACAAGCAGGGCTTTAGATCGGCTTTTCTCTTGGGTGGAGTTCTGATGAGCTGTGGATGTTGAAAATGACTGCCCTCATGGTGTGGGAGTTCCTCTGGCTTCTTGTGAGGTTCCATTGTGATGGAAAGCCAGGGCTAGAACCCGTCTTTCCTCCTGGGTATCTCATGATCAGCTGAGCACAGGGAGATCCTGTAGCAGCTCTGCCCGATATATCTGAGTCTCTGGATCAGGCATACCTGGGAGGCTTTGCGACTGTGTGATTCATCAGTAAATGCACGAGATCAGAGACTGCTACTGAGATTATACCACCCATGCGGCAGAGCCTGGTAAGCTACCCATGTCGTATTTGATATTCCAAATACCAGTAACAATTATAGAACTCATTCCCATGACCTGAAGGAATGGTTTGAGTCTGTTCCTGGAACAAGCAGCTGCCCTTTGGGCTACACTTAGCGCATGTAGGACATATGGAGATGTTACTGGAACCAGCTCGAGCAAATCGATGAACAATGGAAAGACAAGTAATACAAGTGAATAGACATCAAGGCTGTACAGAAATCCAAATGAATCTGTGTAGAGACTGGAAGAGATACAAGATACATGCTCGAAAATATGAACTTTCAAAGTGGATAGAGTTGAAAGAACACTCATACACTAGAGTTCAATATATATTCACTTAATACTGAATTTCTGAAACATGCACCTATGCTCTCAGAGTTCATTGAAATCCTGAAGCCTGTCTTATTAAATCTATCATGTTTATGCAATTTTGTTAGATCAAAAAAGTTATTAATTTTACATAAGCCATATTTATTTGTTTATGGTGTATATGAGCATTTTTACGCTCTTGGCCTGGGAGTACCACTGCCTCCAGGTTTCTGGATCTGAGCACAGCGGCTGCTGTCCCAGGCCAGCGTGGATAGAGGGAGAAACCTGTATGGACACTGGGGACCAGCTTAAGTGTGGCCTGCTCTGGCTCCAGCCTCCTCCGCAGCCCCTGAGCTGCGTCTTGTGCTGGCAATGAGTGGCGCAGGCCACGGCAGGTGTAACCCAAGCAGGAGAAAAAACAGCGCCTTCAAGGAAGTAGAAGGAAGCGGGGTGTGGCATGACAACAGGAAACACAGATGAGGGATGTCCCCAAACCTCTTCAGCACGCAGACACTGAGCCTGGTACTCCGAAAAACACGGGTAAACTGTGCCATCCTAGGGGAGTTCAGAGGAATGAAAAAAGTCAACAAATTTCCTAGTGCCTACTCCCTGCAGCAAGTATTTATACAGGCTGCATAGTATTCATTTGTATACTCCATGAGGGCTGCCATTTTCCACATCTGGACCTCCCTCTCGTCAGAACTCCATCCAGCAGACGTTTTCAATCCGGCCCAGAACTCCATCCAGCAGATGGGCCTATCACAGCCCAGATCATCGACACCCACCCTGCAGTTTTTTTTCCAATCTGGTCCAGGTATGCTGATCCAGAGACTAACAGACATGGGACAGAGCTGCTATCAGCTCTCCCTGTGCCCAGCCGCTCATGAAGTGCCCGGGAGGGATGGCGGTTTCTAGCCCTGGCCCTCCACCCCAGCAGAGCCCCCACTCCATGAGAGCTGCCATTTTCCACATCCGGACCTCCCGCTCATCAGAACTCCATCCAGCAGATGAACCTATCACAGCCCTGCTCGCATGGCCGCAAGTGCAGTGTGGTTCATCAATAAATGTTGTATTTAGAAGTGACTACAAGAGTATGCCACCTGTACAGCAAGCCTGGCAAGCTGTGCATGTCATATTTGATATGCCAAATACCAGTAACAATTATGTTAGGTCATTCCCATGACCTAATATAATGGTTTGAGGCTCTTTATGTTCTTGAAGCAAGCAGATGCCCTTGGGCTCTACTAGCATGAATCAGGACATATGGAGATGTTACTGGAGCCCACTCGAGCAAATTGATGATGACCGAGAAGATAGTGATAGTGATAGTGATAGGTGCATATGAGTTTTAAATTAAAAACAAATAAAAAACCAAACCTTTAAACATGTTTTAGTGTACATATTTAATAATAAACCTTGCATCAGTATTTTTTATTTCAGTACTTATTTTCTAATATTGATTTTATGATATTGATGAAAATTTTAAAGTGAAAAATCTAGTTCCTAGTTTTAGTTCACCTGCTACATAACATTAAAATTGAATGATAAGTTTATTAAATTATACTTTATCTTCAAATGTGTCAACTTTCCCCATAATTTTACTAAAGTCTTATGTTTAAAATGCATTTCTAAGGCAAGATTCTTGTGCACATTGATTTTCATCATTTTCTTTATTGATAGAACACTTTCCTTTATTAAAATGTTTCTACAATAGTGAACAATAGTTGACAATGTTTGATAGCAGTACTGAGATTAGGTACAGCTGTAGCACCAAGCTATAAAGTATGTCAGCAAATAAACAGGGAGCAAACCTAGAAAACTTTTAACACGTATTTTAAGAAGATAACCACCTCCAGAAAATGTATGGGATTATGTCTTCATAGATTAAAATGTTCCACTTAATATTGTAAAGAGGTAACTTAAAATACTTTTAATTAAGAATTGGTAATCCAAAATAATTTTCTATTTTAAAGAACTCATAGGAAGTGATGTTAGATGTTGTGGGATTAATATGAAGGAAAAAGATGTAACCAGGAAGAAATATTGTTTTGTCGTCAAGACAGAGATTCTTTTATCTCAGTAGAGTCACTGAGGACATGTCTGAGATTTTCTTCTTTGTAGGTTCATGAACTCAATGCTTAATGAACTAAGATCATCTGAATGCATTTTCCGTAACAAGGTAACAGTGATGCATTATGAAAATGTATTCTCCTAACCAAAAAATTTCAAGAACGATACTATTACTCATGCAAAATATTTCAAAAAAAGAGCAAAACGTGGAACACGTAGAACACTTAAAATGACATCACAACTCCATTCCAAATGTCAAAAACCAGATAGAAGCATAGCTATATTAAATATATGTATACTATTCCAACCCATATAGAAGCCCCAATATGAAAATTACAACTGACATAAGTGGTGCAAAACATACTGAAATAAGCAAAAATTATTAAACTAAATAAACACTAATAAAAATAAACATAAGGACTGTGGGATAGTTGTAGGCAATGTGATGTATGAGCAATTTGACTAAGCCTAGAGGTCAGGGAGGAAGGGTCTGAGAACAAAAACAAATGATATAAATATTATTTATATATAAAATAAATAGATAAGTATCACTTGTATCACTTGTCTTTCCATTATTCATCGATTTGCTTGAGCGAGCGCCAGTAATGTCTCCATTCGCTGGGAATGGGGTTGCAGTATTGTTACTGTTTTTGGCATATCGAATATGCCACGGGTAGCTTTGCCAGGCTCTGCTGTGGTTCTGGGTTCATCCCAAGTACTTGAGAATAATTATCAATATTTTTCTAATACTATAAGCACTGTAAAAACTTCATGTATAAAAACCATACAACATTATTTTACTAATATTTGCCTCCTACTTTTCTGTTTTTGTTACAGTTTTTTTTTTGTCTTTTGTGTCACACTGGGCAATACTCAAAGGTTACTCCTGGCTCTGCACTCAGAAATTACTCATGGTGGTACTCATGGAACCATATGGGATGCCAGTGATTGAACCTGGATTGACCACATGCAAGGCAAATATCCTACCCACTGTACTATGGCTCCGGCCTTACGAATTCTTAGAAGTACAAAGATTTGATCTTCAGAAACATTAAAAAAAACATTCTAAGAGATGGGATAAATAAATCATTCAAAAGCAGAAATAAAATGAAATCTACAAAAGAGAAAACAAGACATTTTATATCCATAAAACAAAACTTAATGATCATATTAGATTTCTTGGCAGGAACAATATAAGGAAAGAATAAAGTAATAATTTTAGTGTTTGAAATAATAATACCAATTGTCAACACTAAATTACATAGACATAGGAAAGCCACCGACTTTTGCGTGTTGATTTTGTATCCTGCCACTCTACTATATGTGTCTATTGTTTCTAGGAGTTTTTTGGTAGAGAGTTTAGGGTTCTCTAGGTATAATATCATGTCATCTGAAAATAATGATAGCTTGACTTCTTCCTTGCCTATCTGGATGCCCTTGGTGTCCTTTTCTTCTCTGATTGCTATGGCAAGTACTTCCAGTACTATATTGAATAAAAGAGGTGAGAGTGGGCAACCTTGTCTTGTCCCTGATCTCAGGGGAAGGCTTTCAACTTTTCCCCATTGAGAATGATGCTCGCTGTGGGCTTTTGGTAGATGGCTGTAACTATCTTGAGGAAAGTCCCTTCAATTCCCATTTTCTGGAGGGTTTTAATCATGAACGGGTGCTGGATCTTGTCAAATGCTTTCTCTGCGTCTATTGATAGGATCATATGGTTTTTATTTTTTCTCTTATTGATATGATGTATTATGTTGATTGACTTGCGAATGTTGAACCATCCTTGCATACCCGGATGAATCCTACTTGGTCATGATGTATAATCTTCTTGATGAGTCTTTGGATTCTGTTGGCTAGTATTTTGTTGAAGATCTTAGCGTCCGTGTTCATCAGGGATATTGGTCTGTAGTTTTCTTTCTTTGTGTTGTCTCTCCCTGCTTTGGGTATCAGGGTGATATGTGCCTCGTAGAGGCTGTTTGGGAGTGTTTCTGTTTCTTCTATTTCCTGGAAGAGCTTGAACAGGACAGGCAGTAGGTCCTCCTTAAAGGTTTGGTAGAATTCACTAGGGAATCCGTCTGGACCTGGGCTTTTGTGTTTGGGAAGAATTTAATTACTGTTTCTATTTCCTCGATGGTGATAGGCTTATTCAGGTATTGGAGGTCTTCTTGTTTCAGCCGTGGGAGGTTATAAGACTTCAGGAATTGATCCATTTCTTCTAGATTCTCATGTTTCACGGCATACAGGCTCTCAAAGTAATCTCTGATGATCTTTTGGATTTCTGTGGTTTCTGTTGTGATGTCACCGTTTATATTTCTGATTCTGTTTATTTGGGTTCTCTCTTTCCCTGTCCTTACAAGTCTTGCCAATGGTTTGTCAATCTTGTTTATTTTTTCAAAAAAAACAGCTCTTGGTTTCATTAATCTTTTGGATTGCTTTTTTGGTTTCCAACTCATTGATTTCCTCTCTAAGTTTTATTATTTCCTTTTTTTTCTGCCTGGGTTGGGCCCTTTTGTTGGTCTTTCTCTAATGTCTTCAGCTGTGTAGTCAGATTATTTATGTGGGCCCTTTCTATTTCCTGATGAATGCTTGCAGAGCTATAAACTTCCCTCTTAACACGGTTTTTGCCGTGTCCCACAAGTTCTTATAGTTGGTGTCTTCATTTTCATTTGTTTCCAGAAACCTTTGGATTTCCTGTTTGATTTCTTCTATGACCCATTTGTTGTTCAGGAGTGAGCTGTTCAGTTTCCAGGTGTGTGGTTTGACTCCCTGTTTCTGTGTATGGTTAACTTCCATTTTCAGTGCATCATGGTCTGAAAAGATAGCTGACACAATTTCTATCTTTTTTTATTTTATTGAGGTATGCTTTGTGGCTCAGCATGTGGTCTATCTTGGAGAATGTTCCATGTGCACTAGAGAAAAATGTGTATTCAGCTTTTTGGCATGAAAAGCCCTGTATATATCTACTAGCTCTCTTTCTTCCATTTCTTCCTTGAGGGCCAATATTTCGTTGGTGAGTTTCAGTCTTCTTGATCTATCCATCGTTGATAGAGCAGTGTTGAAGTCTCCAACTATTATTGTGCTACTGTCAATGTCTTCTTTGAGGTCTCTTAGCAGTTGTTTTATTCACAATTGTGCCACAGAAAATCAAATACCTAGGAATCAACTTACCCAAGTGTGTAAAGGACCTATATAAAAGAAAACTACAAGACACTGCTCCAAGAGATAAAAGAGGACACAAGGAAATGGAAACATATTCCCTGCTCATGGATGGGGAGAATCAATATTGTCAAAATGGTAATACTCCCTAGAGCTCTGTACAGATTCAATGCAATCCCTATAAGGATACCCATGACATTCTTCAAAGAAATTGAACAAACAATCCTGAAATTTGTATGGAATGATAAACCCCCAAGGATAGCTAAAGCAATCCTCGGGAAAAAGAAGATGGGAGGCATCACCTTACCCAACTTCAAACTGTACTACAAGGCAGTAGTAATTAAAACAGCATGGTATTGGAATAAAAACAGACCCGTGGACCTATGGAATAGAATTGAGTATCCTGACACCCAACCTCAAACACATGATCATTTAATCTTTGATCAAGGTGCAACGAGTCTAAAATGGAGTAAGGAAAGCCTCTTCAATAAGTGGTGTTGGGAAAACTGGGCAGCGACATGTAAAAGAATGAATTTGGACCTGTGTCTAACACCATGCACAAAAATCAGATCAAAATGGATTAAAGATCTCAATATCAGCCTTGAATCCATAAAGTACATTGAAGAAAATATAGGAAAAACCCTCCATGACATTGAAGCTAAAGGAATCTTCAAAGATGAAACATCACTAACAAAAGCAACTAGAAGAAAAGATAAACATATGGGACTACATGAAACTAAAAAGCTTCTGCACCTCAAAAGTAACAGTGACTAAGATACAAAAGCAGTCCACAGAATGGGAAAGAATACTCACCAAATACCCATCTGATAAGGGGTTAATATCCAGGATATATCAGGCACTGGTTGAACTTTACAAGAAGAAAACAAACAACCCCATCAAAAAATGGGGAGAAGAAATGAACAGAAACTTCAGCAAGGAAGAAATTCGAATGGCAAAAAACATATGAAAAAATGCTCATCATCACTAATCATCAGAGGGATGCAAATCAAAACAACAATGAGATACCACTTTACACCACAGAGACTGGCACATATTCAAAAGAGCAAGAACAACAAGTGCTGGCGTGGGTGTGGGGAAAAGGGGACACTCATCCATTGTTGGTGGGAATGCCGGGCTGGTACAGCCTTTCTGGAAAACAATATGGACTTTCCTCCAAAGACTAGAAATTGAACTCCCATTTGACCCAGCCATACCACTCCTGGGAATCTACTCTGGGAAGCCAAAAAATACACAGCGGAAACACCATCCCTACTTTTATGTTCATAGCAGCATTATTCACAATAGCCAGAATCTGGAAGCAACCAGAGTGCCTGAAAATCGATGACTGGATAAAAAGCTTTGGTACATCTACACAATGGAATACTATGCAGCTGTTAGAAAAAATGAAGTTATAAAATTTGCCTACAAATGGATGGACATGGAGAAGATTATGTTGAGCAAAATTAGCTAGAAGGAGAGAGAGACAGATACAGAATGACTGCATTTATCTGCATAACATAAATATATAGGTACATATTATGATACCAATATCCAAGATCAAGTGAAACATATATCAGGAGGTCCTGTCAAAGGTGGAGATTATCACAAACGTGTGGGATTCAGAGGCTAGGTAAGACAGAAATGGAACAGTGTGCTAACAATTGTTGAGGGTACTAATGCCAACCTAGAACTGAGCATTAAATAGAGGCAAAAAGATGCACATGACAACCCTTTAATGTATGTTCTGTAATCCATAGTCTGGAGGGGAAGGAAAAGAGAAAGAGAGAGAAATGGAAAGAAATCAAGAACCTGCCATGGAGCAGGGCTGGGGAGGAGGGGAGGGAACCGGGACGTTGTTGGTGGGTGATGGGCACTGGTGGCGGGATGGGTGCTGCAACACTGTTTGACCAAAACCCAAATATGAACTTTTTTAATTGTATATCTTTGTAATTTAAAAATAAAAAAATTAAAAAAAACATAGACAAAATTACCAAACTTCCAGTTGACAACACATCCAAGCCTCTTCCTGACATGCTGATGTAGAAATAATTCCATCCAAAAAATTGCATTATAATCCAAAAGATGCTCCTTAACAGAAAATAAAATAGAAATACAATTAGTGCAAAGAATGAAGAGAAATACTACAGGTAGTTATTGAGATAGAAACAAAGGATTATTTTCCTCACATTTAATTATGCAACTGGTAATATAAGTGCTGTGTGTGACTTATTAAATATTTAGAAGTAAACTTGTTTGTATATCTAGAAATAAAATTTGCAACAACATCATAAAGGTTGGGAGGGTATATATGTAATATGATACTGTATGGTCTTTATATGTAAAGTGAATGTTATCATTATAATATAAACTGTGTTGATTATTGATGATAAATTAGTAATGATTCTCTCAAAGAAGTAGAACCAGTAGTGTGTATGTGAAAATGTTTATGTGTTTGTGTGTGTGTGTGTGTGAGAGAGAGAGAGAGAGAGAGAGAGAGAGAAAGAGAAGAGACAGAGTCAAAAGAGGTGTGCTGGAGAAAGTAAAAAAGGACAAGAGAGGAGTATAAAGGAACACCCAGGATAAGATCGAGAAGTGTAGGAGAGTTTTATTTTACAGTATAGGTTGATACAGTTGGGTGGATTTAGTGAGTCCTTGATCTGCATGATAGGCTGACTAAGAAGGTTAGCAGGAGGCAGACCAAGAGAAAAAAGTTGCCCTTTAGAATATAAAGGCATTGTCCTCTGAAATTCCTTATTTTTTGTGCAAGGTCAGTTTTGGTTACATTATGTTTTTCACCTGCTTATGTGATGCTTACTCATATTAATATAGGGTGATTGGCTTTATTCAGAAATTTTAATGTATTAAAGGAAAAATCCTCTAAGAAAAGATTTTTTCTTACAGTCCTGTGGATTTACAGTGCTGGTAATAATAGGGTCCCTGTATAAAACATTTCAGCACCTCAACCAGAGTGGCCACTTTTCTCTACCATTATCCCACCCTCTATTTACCCAGTCTGATAATTGGTGTTTGATTAAATATATAGAACTCTCAATAAGCATTAATGATACATATAACTATTGCAATTGCTATAAATTTAAATCACCCACTAGGATTAAACTGTCAAATCTCAGTTTAAAAGCATACAAGGTTTAACACTACTGACCAGTGAAGCTAAAAATGTTTAAGAAGGCAGCTCTCATGTTATTTATATTTTTAGCACAATTATAAACTAGAAAATGACAAAAAGAGTTTAGAATTGGAAATTAAAAAATACTAAATCCAATATACAGGCAAAGACAAAGAATATCAGGCATGAAAATAGGAATGAAAAGAAGCCAAATGTGTTATACCTTTAAATATATACTAAATAATATTAGAGCTGGATCATGTATATTACAATTAAAATAATATCCCTAACTGGTTATTAAACAAAAAATTTTGACTCACATTTATGATATCTTTGTAAAAAACCTTCCTAAGCAAAAATATATATTAATGCAATATTCTAAAAAATGACACATCATAAAATAATCTAGTCAAAGATTTAAATGACTAATTAAAACTGGGCAAAATAATTTCCAAAAAACACTATAAAATAAAAAAAAATAATGTTATAGTAGTCAAATCACTGAAAGGTCCGACCTGGATATTCTAACTATGTACTTCTGAAACTTTGTTGTTTTTGTTTTGGACCCAACCCTGGTGGTGCTTAGGGGGTTACTCCTGACTCTGCAGTCAGGAATTATCCTGGTGGTGCTCCGGAGGACCATATGGTATGCCTGGGTGATTCACATGCAAGACAAGCATCCTACCTCTTAATCACTCTGACCCTAACTATGAACCTTTTATAAAAACTTCAGTGTAAATGAAAAAACAAATCAACTTGTAAGAAGAAACAAATTTTCAGTTGATCCTAGAAGATCAAATTCCAATTGTTCAAACACTGGTATAAAATTAGACAGAAATTCAGATAGTTTGAATAAGATAGAATATGACCATTAGTGATCTTGGCCTAATATTTTATAGCAATCAAGAATTCTTAGTGTAAATTGACTTTAAGTAGCCATAGTAATTTGAATAAAACAGAACAAAGCTGCAAAAATCATGCAAACTGATGTCAAAATATATTGCAAAACCTAATTATCAAAAAAGTATGGCACTGACATAAACAGAGACATGAAGTTCAGTAGATAGAGATGTAATACTAGAATGACACCCACACATTTGTGATCAGGTAATTTTAGACAATGTTGTCAAAAATATACAATGGGGAAAGAACAATCTGAAAAATGTTGTTAAAAAAACAACACAGTATGCACATGTCAAAGAATGAAATGAGTTTCTATACTCCAATGATATATCGAAAAAACCAATTCCAAATAATGAATGACATAAATTCAAGATTGAAAACTGCAATAAGGGAAGAGTAGAAAAAGTGCTTAGGAGCTGATCTTTTCAGCACATATAACACAAGAATGCACGGCAGAGCCTGGTAAGCTACTCTGTCGTATTTGATATGCCAAATACCAGTAACAATTATAGACCTCATTACCATGAACCTGAAGGAATGGTTTGAGGCTCTTCATGTTCCTGGAGTGAGCAGATGCCCTTGGGCTCTACTAGCATCAGACAGGACATATGGAGATATTACTGGTGCCCGCTCAAGCAAATTGATGAACAACAGGGAAGACAAGTGACAAGTGACAAGTGACATAACACAAGAAGAATATAATTCAAAAGAACAATTGGATAAATAAGCTTGCATCAGAGAAGTGGGTTGTTACTGTAACATTTGGGCATGACTTTGGAATTGGGTCATGGGCAGAGAACTGAAATTTTTGAGGAGCATGGTAGAAAATGTTCATTTATTTCTAAACTCACTGTGTATAAACATGAATGTTATAGACTCTGAGGTTAAGAATTAAGAAGAAAAGGATGATTAATTAGAAAACCTATGACATCTACAATAATATTAGTAGAATTAGAATATTAGTAGAATTAAGAGTGTTAAGTACTCATTGGAAAATAAAGAAGCAACAGATTAAAACAAAATTCACATGCTTCAAAATGCTTACTATTATAATGATTTAAAAATTAAACAAGCATAATGTTTCCAATTTTATACATATTTATACAGAGCTGATTAACAACAATAGAATAAAAATGCATTTTATAAAATTTCCTATATTAATTAGTCGAAGCAATCAAGCTTTTTAGATGTCTAATTGTACTATTTTAGCTTTCTAATCATTTACATATTGAGTAGAATAAATTATTTATATGCATTTTGCATTACTGTTTAATGCAAAATATTTTTCATTCATTACATTTGTTTCTATTTGGGATTTCCTTACTAAAAATCAATATAATGACAAAAATGTGAAAATGCAAAAATGGTATATTTTATTATTATTTGGTGAATTCTTGTTTCATCTTTCAATCTGAAAGGGAGATTGCTTAAATTATAAGCAGTAGATAAAAATATTGTTCTGCTAAAAATAAAAGTCATTCTTCTGGTTTTTTTTTAGAGCCACAATAGTTAGCAATCAGTAGCTATTCCACTGGTGCTCAGGGACCATACAATGATGGACTGAACCCAGACCTCCTGTATGCAAAGCATGTGT
>JAJIBD010009908.1:0-56327 GCA_021461705.1 Cryptotis parvus | reverse complement strand
AAAAAAGACACTGTAGAATATAATTCATGCTGAAGATGAGTTCACAAACAGAAATTACAAAGCTCTTGAGGAGCTATTACTCTTTTGGGTAGAGGAGTGCTTTCAAATAGTGCCAAAGGGAACTAGGGACCACTCCTAGCAATACCTGACTAACAGCACCAGGTGGTTCAATGCAGAGGCCTGGCTAGCTCTGCATGCTAGGAGGGCCACTAAGGCTATACTTGAAGGTGACAGTGTGGTTCTAGCTCAGGTCACTGGTCACTAAGCTAAATCCCTGGCCCCGAATCTCCCTAACCTCCACCCCTTGGCTTTTCAATTATATATTTAATAAACAACTCCCCGTATTCCTTTTGTTTTCTCTTGGTTTTGGTTCATGGCCAGTAGTGTTCAATGCTTACCTCTGGCTTTGTACTTTGTACCTAGTGGTGTTTGGGGAATCTCATGCAGAGTCTAGGTCAGCTATGTTTAAAGCAAGTGCTTTATGTGCTGACTGTTGGTCTAGCTCAAAGTCCCATATTTCTTCTGCTTTACTCTGTTCCATTTCCATGCCATTTCAATAACGCTTTCTCCATAGGTTTTATTGTCATTCTTTTTTTGAAAGTGAAACATATTAAAATATTTTAAAAAGATTATAAATATCAATTTTAGACTAAAGAATAAATATGATTCAACTTATTAAAAGAAATAATTCAATTACTTCCTTCTTGCAGTCACTTGGAATTGCTAGTACATATTCCTGAATCTACATCTCTAAGATTTAAGCTGCATTAATTATTTGCCAGGGGAGGGGGTAAGGTATTTTTAATAACACCTTTAGCATCTTGTACTGAAAAAATCTTGTACTGAAAAAATCTAAAACCTGAGCTGCGCAGAGGGGAAGAGAGAGCAGCATGGAATGCCTTCAAAGGCATCGAAGAAATAGCTAAAAGGACAAAGAACCTCCGGCTCCGGGCACATCTCTTTGACTCCACCGTTCTCCCTGCATTAACATACGCCTCAGAGACCTGGGCCCTAGGAAAGCAGATGAGAATGCTGTTCGGGTCTCCCAGAGAGGAATCGAAAGAGCTATGCTTGGAATATCACGCCTCACTCAAGTGAGAGAAGGAATCCGGAGTTCTGACCTCCATCGCTATTCCAGAATCAGGGATGCTGTCTCATTTGCCAAGGCATCAAAAATCAGCTGGACATGTAATGTGATTTGGAGACAACCCCTAGACTAGAGCCGTTACCGACTGGATCCCACGGGATGTCAAAAGATCACCTGGCCGCCCACCTACAAGATGGTCAGACTTCCTTGTCAAGACCCTGATAAACGGGTTGAGGCTCTTCATATTCCTGAATCAACCAGATGCCATTGCGCTACATTGGCATGTGATAGGTCCAATGGAAATGTTACTGGCGCCTGCCTCGAGCAAATCGATGAATAACAGGATTCAAGTGATCAAGTGACTGAAAAAATCTTAATTCCTAACATGAGTTTAAGTATCCACTAATTTTAACGCTAAAATATTAAGAGTATAGTTTCCCCAAACAATACCTATTATACGATTAATAGTTAACCTTGTAAAATTTAAAACTTCTATGTGGTATTTGTTGAGCATATCTTTACTAGAAAAGAAGGAAATAATAAAACTTAGAGAGGAAATCAATGAGCTGGAAACCCAAAAAAAAACAATCCAAAAGATTAATGAAACCAAGATCTGGTTCTTTGAAAAAAATAAACAAGATCGACAAACCACTGGTAAAACTTGTAAGGAGAGGGAAAGAGAGATAAACAGAATCAGAAATGAAAAAGGGAACATCACAACAGAAACCACAGAAATCCAAAAGATCACCAGAGATTACTTTGAGAACCTGTATGCCCACGAAGCATGAGAACCTGGAAGAAATGGATAAATTCCTGAAGTCCTATAACTTCCCACGGCTGAAACAAGAAGACCTGTAATACCTGAATAAGCCTATCACCATCGAGGAAATTGAAACAGTAATTAAAAGTCTGCCCAATCACAAAACCCCAGATCCAGATGGATTCACTAGTGAATTTTTCCAAACCTTTAAGGAGGACGTATTGCCAATGCTTTTCAAGCTCTTCCAGGAAATAGAAAACACAGAAACACTCCCCAAATGGCTTCTATGAGACACACATCACCCTGATACTCAAAGCAAGCAGAGACAACACACACAAAAAAAGAAAACTACAGACCAATCTCCCTGATGGACACAGATGCTAAGATCATCAACAAAATATTAGCAAACAGAATCTAAAGACTCATAAAAAGATTATACATCATGACCAAGTAGGATTCAACCTGGGAATGCAAGAATGGATCAATATTCGCAAGTCAATCAACATAATACATCATATCAATAAGAGAAAAAATAAAAACCATATGATCCTATCGATAGATGCAGAGAAAGCGTTTGACAAGATCCAACATCCGTTCATGATTAAAACCCCTCCAGAAAATGGAACTTGAAGAAATCTTCAATATAGTCAAAGCCATCTACCAAAAAGCCCACAGCGAGTATCATTCTCAATGGGGAAAAACTAAATGCCTTCCTGCTAAGATCAGGGACAAGACAAGGTTTCCCACTCTCACCACTCCTATTCAATATAGTAATGGAAGCACTTGCCATAGCAGTCAGAAAATAAAAGGACATTAAGGGCATCAAGATAGGCAAGGAAGAAGTCAAGCTATCACTATTTGCAGATGACATGATATTAACCTAGAGAACCCTGCACTCTCTACCAAAAAAGCTGCTACAAACAATAGAAACCTATAGTAGAGTGGCAGGGTACAAAGTCAATACCCAAAAGTCAGTGGCTTTCCTATATACAAATAACAAAAGAGAGGAAAGGGATATTAAGAAAACGATCCCATTCACAATTGTGCCACAGAAAATTAAATACCTAGAATCAGTTTGATGAAGTACGTAAAGGACCTCTACAAAGAGAACTACAAAACATTACTTCAAAAAATAAAAGAGGAAACAAGGAAGTGGAAACACATTCCCTGCTCATGGAGTTTAACAATAACTCACATCCTTCGGACCAACTATTCCTTGCTCATGGATCGGGTGAATCAACGTTGTCAAAATGGTAATATTCCCTATAGTTTTATACAGATTCAATACCACCCTTATAAGGATATCCATGACATTTTTCAAAGAAATTGACCAAACACTTCTTAATTATACAACTGCATTTAAATATTTTTACTTTTTGGTTATTGGATGTAGGGAAAAAGGTCCATACCAACCTGAAATACTTGGGGGTCACGCCTAGTGCTTTCAAAGGGCCACCTGATTTCAAAGGATCATTCCATTCAAAGGGAATCAAAGCCAGGACAACCAGACGCAAAGCATGCGCTCTGGCCTTATGAGCCACCTCTCTGATTCAGCTATCGAGTTGTATGCTTTAAAAGAAAAAAAAAAAGAAGGAAATATTAAAAAGTCTTGCCACCCCAGTGCCTCCTAGTAATATAAATAAACTTCCCTTATTTCTCTTCCTTTGTACCTAAACATAGTTTACACATGCATTGTTGTGTAATTTATTTTCTTCCTTAATATATTTTGGAGCTCTCCTAATTTGAGGGGTTTGTTCTGTTTTGGCACCACACCCAGTGAAGCTCAGGCATTGCTCTAGACCCTGCACTCAGGAATCACTCCTGATAGAACTTCGGGAGACTGTACGGGGTACCAGAGATTGAACTGGGATTGGACGAGTGCAAGGCAAGTGCTCTGCCTGCTGTACTATCACTCCAGCCCCTCTTATTTATTAGTTTATTCTCCATTAGTTAATCAGATATTCTCTATGGTTCTCTAAAATGGAGAGTAACAAATGTTCCTTCTTTCTTCAAATTCTTACCTCTGGATTAAATTCACACTTTTACCTGGTCTGGAGTGGAGCCATAGCTAGCAAAGGTGCAGTGTACCTTTCTGAAAAATTAGTCCCAAATCTGATCAATTGGTTCAGATATCTATTATTCTGCATTCATATTCCTCTGTTGACTCTTCTTTTTGGCTTCAATTTGCTTACAAGTCATACTTAATCCAAATTATATTAGCAGCTTGTGATAACTATGAGGCCTTATTCACAGCAGACCTTACTTGAAGAGACTTTCATTTTAATCTATTTAGTTTGTTATGGACTAAACCCAGTGGTGCTCAGGGTTACCCCCAATCCAGCACTCAGAATCCTCTTGGCAATACTCAGCGGACTATAAAGGAATGCTAGGGATCATACTGGGTCAGCCACATGCAAGGCAACACCTTAGTCACTGTACTGTTGCTCCAATCCTGAGACTTCCATTTTATAACACAGAGTTCTCAATCAAATTGGGAAGAGATGTGCTGAGTTTGTTTCCAGTGCTTTCTTGCTAAAGGTGGTTTATTTTTGTTTGGAAGTGGTTATGTATATCTCCTGAAGTGTGTAAAATTTGACTCTTAAGTTATTTGGGATCCCAAAGATCCCCTTTTCAGAGCTTGTTTTGTCTTTATGGTTTTGTTTTGTTTTGCTAACTTGAATTCCCTAACTAGTGACCAGGCACCAAAGAACCACTGAAGAATTTTTATTAGAAAGTAGGGAAAAGACAAAGTTGCCCACTCTCACCAATCCTATTCAATATAGTACTGGAAGTACTTGCCATGGCAATCAGGAAAGAAAAAGGCATTAAGGGGCATCCAGAATGGAAAGGAAGAAGGCAAGCTATCACTATTTGCAGATGACATGATTATTATACTAGTAAACTCTCTACCAAAATGCTACTAAAAATAATAGATACCTCGGGCCAGAGCGATAGCCCAGCGGGTGGGGCGTTTGCCTTGCATGCTGCCGGCCTGTGCTGGCCCGGGTTTGATCCCGCCACCCATATGGTCCCCCAAGCACGACCAGGAGTAATTCCTGAGTGCAGAGCCAGGAGTAACCCCTGAGCGTCGCCGGGAGTGACCCAAAAAACAAACAAAACAAAAGATACCTACAGAGTGGCAGGGTATAAATCAATACCCAAAAGTCAGTGGCTTTCCTAAGTACAAATAATGAATGAGAAGAAAGGGATATTAAGAAAACGATCCCATTCACCATTGTGCCACAGAAAATCAAATACCTAGTAATCAGCTTAACTAAGGATGTAAAGGACATGTACAAAGAAAATTACAAAATGCTGTTTCAAGAAATAAAAGAGAAAAAAAGGAAATGGAAACACATTCCCTGCTCATGGATTGGGAGAATTAACAGTTAAAATGGTAATACTCCCTAGAGCTTTATACAGATTCAATGTGGTCCCGTGACATTCCATTCTTCAAAGAAATTGACCAAACACTCCTGAAATTTGTGTGGAATAATAACCCCCCATGGAAGAGCTAAAGCAATCCTGGGGGTGGGGGGGGGGGGAGATGAGAGGCATTGTCCATTGTGGGGGAGGGGGGGCGCCGCTGGGGTCCCGACAGTGTCAGTGTTGGGAAGCAAGTTCTCCTTCTACCTTCGGGAAGCAAGTTCCTCGCCGGTGAATGGACGAAGACTCAGGAATCTGATGCAGTTTTAAAAGGGCTTTACTATACAGGTTCCAAAATACAATCCAAAAGCAGGGAAAACCTCCGGACTCTGGGTTCCCAGCTAGGCCCCAGCCAGGTGTAGGCCAAGATGGCTGCCACCACATGTTGAGGCCCAACAGAGAATGGAGAGGTCAGGAGAAGCAAAACACCAAGGGAAGCTGAAATGGCAAAAGGGGGAAAAAAGAAAGAGCTTCTTTCTTCTTGCAGCTTATTTTTTAGCTAGAAATCATTCCAAACTCCCCAGTCCAGCCCATTCTGGGCTGGGCTATCTAGAGATGAAAACAGGAAAATAGCTCTAAAGAATGTAGCAACTTCAGGAGACCATCTGATTGTTTACAAGGACCCAGAGCTAATTAAAAGCCTCCTAGCAGAGCTGGGAGAAGCTATAAGCTAAATGTAACTTCCTCTGGTAGGAAGGGTCAAATGCCCTCAGGTAATTTCTCCCAGCACCTCACCTAATGTCTTGAGCCAAGATCTGCCTGGAATTGCCTTTATAGGGTAGAGAAGGGGGTTTCTGAGATGGCATGTCTCTGTACCAAAGACTAATTCTAATGCCAGTTAAATATTTCTCCAAGCCTTCACAAGAGTCTCATCTACTTCACGGTTGTTTTGTATTTTAGTTGCCTTTGAATTATCAGGGAGCCATGCTTGCTTGCTTGGAGGCAAACAGCATTTCTCTCTGATCTAATTACTTATAGATCCACCGTGACCAGGCAAATATGCTGGTAAGATCTAGCTAGGCCCACGATGCTTGTGGTAGCATGAGAGAATATTTATACCAGCCAGTACAGAATACATGGTCAGATAAGACTGCCACATTCAGACTATCCCCCTATCTATGAAGTGACCAGCAGGGAGGCAATCCAGGGCAGAAGCAGAGGCCTAGGCTTTTAGGTGTCCTGCAACAAGGCATCACCTTTCCCAACTTCAAAATGTACTACAAAACAGCAGTATTTAAAATTGCATGGTATTGGGGTAAAAAAAAGACCTGTGGACCTATGGAACAGAGTTGAGTATCCTGACAAGCAGTCTCAAATACATGATATTTAATCTTTGATAAAGGAGCAAAAGGTACGAAATGGAGCAAGGAAAGCTTCTTTAACAAGTGGGGCTGGAAAAACTGGGCAGCTATGTGTAAAAAATAAATTTAGACCTCTGCCTAACACCATGTACAAAAATCATATCAAAATAGATTAAAGATCTCAATAATAGACCTGAACCCATAAAGTTCCTAGAAGAAAATATAGGAAAAACCCTTCATGACATTGAAGCTAAAGGTATCTTCAAAGAGGAAGCACCACTAACGAAACAATTGGAAGCAAAGATAAACATATGGGACTACATGAAACTAAAACACTTCTTCACCTCAAAAGAAATGGTGACCACATTACAAAGACGACCCCACAGAGTGGGAAAGAATATTCACCCAGTATCCATCTGATAAGGGGTTAATATCCAGGATATATCAGGCATTGGTAGAACTTTACAAGGAGAAAACAGTCAACCCAAAAAATGGGGAGAAGAAATGAACAGAAACTTGGACAGGGAAGAAATTCGAATAGCCAAAAGGCATATGAAAAAGTGCTCTTCATCATTAATCATCAGAGAGATGCAAATCGAAACAACAATGAGATATCATCTCACACCACAGAGTCTGGCACATATCCAAAAGAGCTAGAACAAGTGCTGGCGTGGATGCAGGGAGAGAGGGACTCTCATCCATTGTTGGTGAGAATATCGACTGGTACAGCCTTTTTGAAAACAATATGGACATTCCCCCAAAGACTAGAAATTGAGCTCCCATTTGACCCAGCAATATCACTCCTGGGAATATACCCCAGAGGCCAAAAACACACAGCAGGAACACCATCTACACTTCTATGTTCATAGTAGCACTATTCACTAAATAGCCAGAATCTGGAAACAACCAGAGTGCCTGTGAACAGACAACTGGATAAAAAAAACTGTCGTACATCTACACAATGGAATACAATTGATAGGAAGACCAAAGTTATAAAATTTGCCTATAAATGGATGCACATGGAAAGGATCATGCTGAGTGAAATTAGCCAGAGGGAAAAGGACAGATATAGAATGACTGCATTTATTTGTGGGATATTTAAAAAAAAACATGATACCAACATCCAAGGCCAGGCAAAACATAGATTAGGTGGTCTTGTCGGTGGGTGGAATCTACTGCAAGTGTGTAGGAGTCAGAGGTTAGGTAAGACAGAGAAAGGAACAGTGTACTAATAATTGTTGGAAATGATAATACCAGCCTAGAACTGAGCATTGAATTTAGGCAAAGGGATATACAAGATAACCTCTAAATGTATGTATTGCAAGCCACAATGTATAAGAGAAGAAAAACAGAGAGAGAGAGGAGAGAGAGAGGAGAGAGAGGGGAGAGAGAGAGAGAGAGAGAGAGAGAGAGAGAGAGAGAGAGAGAGAGAGAGAGAGAGAGAGAAGGCAAAGTGCCTGCCATCTGCCACAGAGGCAGGCTCAGGGAGGGGGAGGGAATGTGGGGACATTGGTGGTAGGAAATGGGCACTGGTAGGGGGAGGGATGGGTGCTGGAACACTGTATGATCGGAACCCAAACACGAACATCTTTGTAATTGTATATCTCACAGTGGTATAATAAAAAAAATAAAAAATTATTAGCTGTGTGGAGGGGGAGATCTTTGCAGTTGCACTTATATTGGTACTTAGAGGTAGACATCATATAGTAACATGTATTTTAGAAATTGCTTTCCCTGAAAGCTTTTGCTGCTGTTCTCTGCCATTCATTTTTACAGCTGAAGATCCTTATGATGTGGAACCTGATTCTTCTTCTTCTAATAGTCCTAACTTACATTGTTAATACAGACCTGTGTATTTGTGCAAGTTAACCGTTATCTATATTATATTGCTCAGATAACATTTAAATGACTGATCTTGGGGCAGTAGAGATAATTCTAACATTGCTTGCCTTGCACAAGTTGCCTTTTGTTCTCTGGCATCCCATATGGCCCCCTGAGCACACTTGTCTGGAGTGAATCTTGAATGTAGGGCCAGGTGTTACTCCTGAGCATTGCTGGGTATAGCAAAAACAAAGGAATGAAATCCTGACATGTATGGTAATATGGGTGAAACTTCTAAAGGGCAAGAAAAATAGTACAGTGAGTAAAGGCACTTGCTTTGATATGGTTCAAGTGAGTTCTATCTCTAGTACCACATATGGTACCTTAAGTCCAGCCAGCCAGGACTGATTCTTGAGTACAGAGTCAGGAGTAAGATATGAGGACAACCAGGTATGACCCCAAAACACACACACACACACACACACACACACACTCACGTGTCACTTATCTTCCCATTGTTCATTGATTTGCTCGAGCGGGCACCAGTAACGTCTCCATTCATTGGGAATGAGGTCCATTATGGTTACTGTTTTTGGCATATCGAATACACCACGGGTAGCTTGCCAGGCTCTGTCATGGCTCTGGGTTCATCCCAGGGGGACCCAGTCTTTTTCTATGTCAGATCATCCACGATCCAGAGCCCACGAGGCAGAGCCCTGGAGTGTAGACAAGCCTGTCTCCTATCTGCCACCTACCAATGCAACACCTTGAGGGGCAGAGCACACATATGCACATAATCACTGTATCACTGTCTTCCCGTTCATCTTTGATTTGCTCGAGTGGACACCAGTAACATCTCCATATGACCTGTCTCATGCAAGTAGAGCCCAAGGGAACCTGCTTGCTCCAGAAACATAAACAGCCTCAAACCATTCCATCAGGTCATGAGAATGAGGTCTATAATTGTTACTGGTATCTGGCATATCAAATATGACACGGGTAGCTTGCCAGGCTCTGCCGTGCGGGTAGCAAACTCTTGTAGTCATCTCTAAATCCAGCATTTATTGATGAGCGAGCCGGGCTGTGATAGGCTGGTCTGCTGGGTGGAGTTTTGACAAGTTGCCACCAAGTTGCTACATGAAATCTGCAGTTTCATAATTTCCGTGGGTCGGCCGGGGCACAGCGATGGCCACCACCGGGGCCCTGGGCAACTACTACGTGGACTCGTTCTTGCTGGGCGCCGACACCGCGGACGAGCTGGGTGCCGCCTCTGGCGCCTGGAGCCCTGGGCCAGCCTCCCCCACCCCCTTCCCGGCAGGCGCGGCACTGGCCGATCACCCCGACTTCAGCCAGTGCAGCTTCCAGTCCAAGGCGGCGGTGATTGGCGCCTCGTGGAACCCGGTGCACGCTGGCGGGTGCCAATGCAGTGCCCGCGGCGTGTACCACCACCATCACCACCCCTACGTGCACCCCAGGCGCCCGTGGCCGCGTAGCGCCAGACCGCAGGTACATGTGCTCCTGGGTGGAGCCCACGTCCGGTGCGCTCTCCTTTGCGGGCTTGCCCTCCAGCTGGCCTTATGGCATTAAACCTGAACCGCTGTCGGCCAGAAGCGGTGTCCCACGCTTGACACTCACACTTTGTCCCTGACTGACTATGCACATAATATAAAATGAAATAAGCTAGACAGAATGGACAAAAAAAATCTGCCCAGTTACATTTATATGAAGTCCCAGAGCAATCAAGTTCAGAGAAAGTAGTCTGGTGAATAAGAGGAACTATGGGAATGTGGAACAGAAAGTCATTGTGTGCTGTTGGGTGACACACCCTACTGAACCTTAGCCTCCAGCTACACTTGCTTATGTCCCTGCCTTTGGGGAATCTCCGAGCAGACACAATGGGAGTTTGGGCAGAACTGGACTGATTTCATAATTTTGTGCATACATATTTTTATCATGAATCTCTCTTGCCCCAGATCAATATTCTGTTCCCACGGGTCCCTGCATGGGACATACATGTAGATATCCTAACAGTACTTGGCCATGTTGGATCAACCATGATGTAATCAATTCTTTGAGTTCAGAGACATGGCTGTGTGCCTCCGAGCAAACTAAATGTGTCTCTGACTCTAAAGGTAATGCCAAAGTGAATTATTCTGATGGATTTTGGACCTTAGTGTGATCCGGAGTGTGGGATCTGCTAGCTATATAGTCATAGTAAAAAGTATTAATGCCATTTCCTACAAATTACATTCTGAACTGCTTTCTGGTTCAGAGATGCAGCCACTCCTCTCTCTGCAAGGGAGATTTTGACTCTGGAAATCAGCTCTGGCTTTTGTGAAGCTTGAGCCAAAGGCTCACCTAAAGATCTACGTTTCAAAAGGGTCATTTACCTGGCTACATCTCCAGATAGCCCAACCCATGATGGGCTGGGCTGGAAGATTTTGGCGGGCTTCTGTCTATAAAAGAAGCTAGGATAAGAAGAAGCAGCCTCTTTTGCCATTTTGGCTTCCCTGGCCTTTTCCTCTCTCCATCCTCTCCGTTCTGTTGGGTCTCAACACGTGGTGGCAGCCATCTTGGCCTACACGTGCCTGGGGCCTAGCTGGGAATCCAGAGTCCGGAGTTTTTCCTGTTCTTGGATTGCATATCAGAACCTGTGATAGTAAAGCCTTTTAAAACTGCGCTGGGTTCCTGAGTTTTCATCTATTCCCCGCCAGCTTCGGAGGTAGAAGGGAACTCGCTTCTTAGTACTGTTGGGGACCCCAGCCATTCCCTGACAGTGTGCTACATACAAAGTTCCAGTATGGAAGAATGAAAAAGTTAAGGAAAAGGATAGTGGTGATGGTTCAGCATTGTTAGGTACTCAATGCCACTGAATGGTTTCAAAATGACAATGCTAAAATGACCGATCATATTTATTTATTTTACCATGGTATTTTTTATTCTGGGCCATATCAGGTGATGCTAAGGGCTTACTCCTGGTTCTGCATTTAGGAATCACTCTTTTTTTTTTTCTTTTTTGGGTCACACCCGGCAATGCTCAGGGGTTACTCCTGGCTCTGCGCTCAGGAATTACTCCTGGCGGTGCTCGAGGGACCATATGGGATGCCGGGATCGAACCCGGGCCGGCATGGGCCGGCCGCGTGCAAGGCAAACGCCCTACCCGCTGGGCTATCGCCTCCGGCCCTCTTTTTTTTAAACATTTTATTATACCACCGTGAGATATACAATTACAATGCCGTTTGTTTGGTTTCGGTCACACAGTGTTCCAGCACCTGCCCTCCACCAGTGCCCATTTCCCACCACCAATGTCCCCAATTCCCTCCCCCCATAGCCTGCCTAAACGGCAGGTTCTTTATCTCTTTTCTCTCTCTCTCTCTCTCTCCCTTCCTTCTCCCACACATTGTGGGTTGCACTACATACACTTGGAAGCCATCATGTGCATTTTTCTGCCTGTATTTAATGCTCAGTTCTATGTTGGTATCAGTAGGGATCACTCTTCATGATGCTTGGGGGGACCATATGTGGTACTGTGGTTCGAACCTGGTTGATTGTGCACAAGGGCAAGCTCCTTAACCTCTGCACTATTTGTTCAGTCCAACCATTTTTTTTTTTTTTTTGCTTTTTGGGTCACACCTAGCAATGCTCAGGGGTTATTCCTGGCTCTGCAGTGAGGAATTACTCCTGACAGTGCTCAGGGGACCATATGGCCATATGGGATACCGGGATCAAACCCGGGTTGACCATGTACAAGGCAAACACCCTACCCGCTGGACTATTGCTCCGGCCCCCAACCATGATTTTTTTTAGAGGAAAAAATAACCAGATCACAAATTTATTCCTGGAATGCATTTGGTATGTCTCATTTAATATGAACAAGAGTATTTATCTCTCAAGAAGCCAGAGGAACCCCCCACACCATGAGGACCGCCATTTTCAACCTCTGGATTCCACAGCTTGTCAGAGCTCCACCTAGCAGAAAAACTGATCTTTCCCCATTGGTTTATCAATACATGTACAAAATGAGGCTACTACAAGAGTATCCCACCACATAGCAGAGCCTGGCAAGCTACCCGTGTTGTATTTGATATGTCAAGAACCAGTAACAATTATAGACCTAATTCCCATGACCTGAAGGAATGTTTGAGGCTCTTCATGTTCCTGGAGCAAGCAGCTGCCCTTGGGCTACACTAGCATGTGACAGGATGTATGAAGATGTTACTGATGCCCGCTCGAACAAATGGAAGACAAGTGATACAAGAGTATTTATTGACTGAATATACTGACAGATGTTAGAGATTGATTTTAATTGGCAAATGAGGTTATCAAACAAGTGGCTACTAAAAAGAAGGCATTTCCTCTCCTGGGAGTAAGATTATCCCAGTCCCAGAGCCTAACACCTTCAAAGTGATACTTTGGTCAGAAATCTAGAAATCTGTTGGTATGTCTGTTCCTTCCACACTCATGCGTAGACTAAAACTGAGTAGATTATTTCACTAGAGAATGTTGTATTTGCCATGGATAGTTGGACTCCTTTATGCAAGATTTCAAGATCTCCCCATAGGGCAGAGGTCTGTTCATCAGGCAGATTCACACAGCATCTTGGTTGTTTTCCTGCTGACTTCACTTGTCTTGTATCACTTTTCTTCCCGTTCATCATCGATTTGCTCGAGCGGGCACCAGTAACATCTCCATATGTTCTGTCACATGCTAGTAGAGCCCAAGGGCTTCTGCTTGGTCTAGGAACATAAAGAGCCTCAAACCATTCCATCAGGTCATGGGAATGAGGTCTATAATTGTTACTGGTATTTGGCATATCAAATACGACACGGGTAGCTTGCCAGGCTCTGCCGTGCGGGTGGGATACTCTTTTTATTTTTTTAAGTATTTTATTATACCACCATGAGATATATAATCACAAAGATATACAATTACAAAATTCATATTTGGGTTTTGGTCATACAATGTGCCAGCACCCATCCCTCCACTAGTGCCCAACTCCCACCACCAACGTCCCCTGTTCCCTCCCCACCAGCCCGCCATGGCAGATTCTTTATCTCTTTCCCTTTCATTCTCTTTCTCTTTTCCTTCCCTTCCAGACTATGGATTACAGAAAATACATTAAAGGGTTGTCATGTGTATCTTTTTGCTTGTATTTAATGCTCAGTTCTAGGTTGGTATTAGTACTTTCGACAATTGTTAGCACACTGTTCCATTTTCTGTCTTACTTAGCCTGACTCCCACATGTTTGTGATAATTTCCACCTTTGACAAGACCACCTGATACATGTTTCAGTTGACCTTGGATATTGGTATCATAATATGTACATATATATTTATGTCATGCAAATAAATGCAGTCATTCTGTATCTGTCTCTCTCCTTCTGGCTAATTTCACTCAACATAATCTTCTCCACGTCTATCCATTTATAGCCAAATTTTATAACTTCATTTTTCCTGACAGCTGCATAGTATTCCATTGTGTAGATGTATCAAAGCTTCTTTATCCAGTCATCATTCTCGGGCACTCTGGTTGCTTCCAGATTCTGGCTATTGTGAATAATGCTGCTATGAACATGAAAGTAGGGATGGTGTTTTCACTGTGTATTTTTGGCTTCCCAGAGTAGATTCCCAGGAGTGGTATGGCTGGGTCAAATGGGAGTTCAATTTCTAGTCTTTGGAGGAATGTCCATATTGTTTTCCAGAAAGGCTGTACCAGCTGGCATTCCCACCAAGTGTCCCCTTTTCCAGATGGGATACTCTTGTAGTCACCTCTGATCTCCAGCAGTCAGATCTCCTGCTGACTTACATGTAAACATTTGGCCTGGTTGGTTACTACATTTTTTTTGTAAATTTACTTATGATCAGTAGTTTTTTGATATTCATATTGAGATAATAATAGTGTTAATGTTTGTGCTCCAGGCATACAATGTAAATGTACCACACGCACCACCAATATCCCTGTTCCTGGATTCCTTCTCACCTGTACCACCTCACTCCTTTACCTCTTGTTTTCCTTGTCTCACCTCACCCTCTCGTAACCTTAATTCTATAACCAAAATCTAAACGTTTTCATAGAACATTACTTTTTTGCCTGTGGGTCATGTTATTTGTCTTTATGCTTCCATTTCACATGACACCTTTTAGTTCTGTTCATATCACAGCAAAATAAAAGAATCCATATTTTCTTAGAGCTGTGCAGTTTTGCTATATACATACACATACGTATACATACATGAACATGTACATATAGTTTTTCATAGGAGCCAAATCAATCTAAAATCCACAGTGCATTGAGGGTTCCTTTGCCATCTCTGAAGTAACATCGCTTTGAAGAGGTTTGAAGTTGTATCTCTAAAACAAAGTCTTGTAAATCATTATTAACCACAATAATAAAATTAGCAAGACCTATTTTATGCTTCCAGTGAGTCAGGATAAGATGGGAAATATTGACAGGACTTTACATTAACTTTCCTGAAGAGAAAGGGAGGTGGAAGCTAAAACACAACAGGGATTGGCTTCTGCTGTTCTCAAAGGATAGCAGAGTATATTTATAGTGCTTAATACACGTCAGGCATGGCTCCAAGCACTTTAGATGTATTAACTGAATTAGGGCTGGATGGAGGTGATGGGCTTGGTTATGAAGAGTTGCAGGAACGTGCATCTGAAAACCAAAGTTATTTCTGTGTATCTGAAGATAAATTGTGTAATATTCATCTGTTTATAAAGGAGGCAGAGATAGTGTAATAAGCCTTCAAAAAAGGTTGTTAGACTAGAGGAGGAAGTTAATCAGAAATATATAAAGATATTTCTGAACTTATGGAATTGTCATTTTATTCAACAATGTGCAGATACACTATTGTCACTGAGTCAAACACACTGACATGAGTGGAAGCTTGCAGGTAAAATGGCTAGGGAAGGCAAGTGACGCTCAGGTCTAGTTCATTTTTAAAATTAATCTAGGGTTAGGTTCTTTTATTTATTTATTTATTTATTTTTTTGCTTTTTGGGTCACACCCAGCAATGCTCAGGGGTTACTCCTGGCTCTGCACTCAGGAACTACTCCTGGCGGTGCTTGGGGGACCATATGGGATGCCAGGGATCAAACCCGGTTGGCTACACACAAAGCAAATGCCCTACCCACTGGACTATCGCTCCGGCTCCAGGGTTAGGTTCATTTTTAAAAGATGAAGCTACGAGAGGCATCAGCATAGTTAGGGAAAAGGGGAGGGGGTAGAAAAGGATTATAAATATGAGGTTCACTGATGACGATACTTCTTTGTGAACGGATAGCTGAGGGACAGACTGTCCGAAATCTTGGTCAGTGAAAGAGTATGATTTGTCAGCTTCCTAATGAGAGCATACAGCAAATGTGCATCCATGTAGCAGAATCCTTAGGCAAGAGAGAACGTTACTTCCTTCAAGTGTAGTTCACTGACTGGCGCCACTGGCTTCCCCAGCAGCTTGTTTGAAATGCAGGCTCTGGGACCCCTTCCAGAAAGACTGCATTAAACCTTGCTTTTGATAAAATATGCTAAGTTTAAACAGCAGTCGGATGGATGGTGTGCAGTCTAGGTTTATTTGCACTGGTTCTGATATGCTAGAAGAAATAATGAGCAAGTCTAATGTCTGTGATACTCTGCAACACCCACTGTTTTTGCTTTTTTATTTATAACTTGAATTCCTTTCTTGTTATTTCTCATTCTCTGCACTAACTCCTCCCTTACACTCCACAAGCTCTGCGTGGTTCTCACAGCTGAATGCTGTTGGCAAATAATCTACTTCCTTTTTTGTTTGAAAACTCTGCTTTACCTCCACCCCCAGCATAGTCTAACTTCCTCTGCACAGAAAATCAACCTAAGTGAAATGAAATTCAAGCAAGTGCCAACACCCCTCCCCCAGGTTGTATTGCTTTAGTGATGCCACGCCTTAACTCCTATCAATTCTTATCCGCTCCAGGGTTTTGAGGTTGTTATGGATGCGACTACGAATGGTTTGTAGAAACCCTTTTTATTCTCTTTTCGACCTCGTCTTCCGTGTAAACCCAAAGCGAAAGTCTTCCAATCTGTCTACTCGTTCAGTGGATCCAGTTTCACAATGGGCACCCTCTGTTATGCTTCGGCGGGAGCCAGGCTGAGCAGTGCCCAGGCTCCTGCAAATACCCCACTGGGGTGGGGGGCGTCAATGAGCGTGGGGTAACGCATTGCACACACTGAGTATGCTGGGGCGGGGGATGGAACTGGGGCTTCTGTCTGGGCCAAGAAGTGAACCGTGCGAACCTGTTGGCAGTGGCGTGAAGCCAAGTTTTCAGGCCGGTTCCCAGGGCCCAAGTCTGCGGTCAGGGCCGTCTGCTCCCGGCTCCGGAGAGGCGGGGGTCAGCGTGTCGCTATCGCCGGGGAAATCAAAGTTGTGGAGTACCGAGGCGTGCCCACACTGAACAGCATGGATTCTTCAGGGGAAACAGACTTTGGCCAGTGACAGCCGACAGCCCGGGCTCTCGTGCGCCCCCGCGGCCAGCTCCCGGCTCGCGTCGCCTCTCCGTCACCTCCCGCTCACCTCCCCGGCCGCTCGCGCCTCCAGGGCTTCGGCGCGCAGCCCGTCTCCATTTCTCCCCCGTCTCCCGCCGCCTTCTTCTCCTCGGGCCTTCCCTCCACTCCTTCCCGGCGGTCTGGCGCGCTCGCCCGCCTTTCCGTCGCCTTCCCACCCCGCGCACAGTCGCGCCCCCCGCGGCAAACCCCACCTCCTCTCTTCTCCCCCGCCGCCCGGCGGGAGGCGCGGGGCCGCCTCGGCGCAGGCGCACTGCGCGGCGGGCGCACAGGCCGGCCGGGCTTCCGCGCAGGCGCGCTCGGGCTGGGCTCGGGCTGGGCTCGGGCTCCGGCTGCCAGACGCTCCTCCGCTCGCGGTGTGAGGGGCTTAGGGGCCCGCGGCGCTCGTGGCACCATGTTTCTTCTTCACACAGCCAACCTCTGGAACCTGGCCTTTTATGTGTTCATGGTTTTCCTGGCAACCCTAGGGTTGTGGGACGTCTTTTCGGCTTCGAGGAGAACAAGTGCAGTATGAGCTACATGTTTGAGTATCCCGAGTATCAGGTGAGGTTTCGCCCTCGCCTCACCTGGGCGCTCCTGAGACGCGGGCCCCGACGACCTGGGTTTCCTGTGCGTTCCCCTCACCTTGATCCCCGCGCCTCTCCGGCGTCTCCAGCTCCCTAGCTAGCTTCTCTTTACCCCCCTACTGCATCCCCTGAAGACTCCTGCAGAGCCCCTCGCCGACCCTTTGTGTCCTGTGATCCTGGCGGGGTGTGTGCCGGACGGTCAGAGCATCCTGGCCGCTGTCTGCGCGGTAGCTGCTGCCCTCTTCCTCCCCTCGCTCCGGGGTCGCAGGTCCTAGCTCCAGCTCTGCCGAAGATCCAGGCCCAGCCTGCCTGTTCCTCGAGACCTCTCCCCGAGCGTCTCTCCCCAAGCCCAAAGCCCGTCCCCCTTTGCAGTTCCTGCCTTAACAGGTGTCCCCGGGTCCCCCTCGCTCGCCACGCGCCCGGGTTTACCCCCTGCTATCCCGCGATGGTTTTTCTAGACCGGCGCCCAGCGCGCATTGGGTGCATAGTTCCGAAGAAGGTGTTAGAGACGCTAGGTTTTTACTTAGCCCCGCGAGGAAGCCCAAGTTGCTGAGTTTAATGGAAAGGAAAAAAACTACCGAGGTTTCCTCCAGTCCAGATTTTGGTGATGCTCTGGTTTTGTAGGGGTTTGGGTCCGTGTGTGTTACGTGCATGGCTGCATTCATTTACGTCGCCTCTTTCCAGTTGCATAGAACATCTCTTTCCCACTGTTATTTGTTTTTCAGGGATTGCATTTTAGGAGAGCTGTCCTCCCCCTTGTTTCTCTCTCTCTCTCTCTCTCTCTCTCTCTCTCTCTCCCTCTCTCTCTCCCCTCTCTCCTCTCTCTCCCCCTCTCTCCCTCCTCCCTCTCCTCCTCTCTCTCTCTCCTCCTCTCCCTCTTCTCTCTCTCCCCCCTCCCTCTCCCCTTCTCTCTCTCCCCTCCCTCTCCCTCTCTCTCTCTCCTCTCCCCCTCCCTCTCCCCTCCCTCTCCTCTCCCTCTCTCTCTCCCCCTCTCTCTCTCCTCTCCTCCCTCTCCCTCCCTCTCTCCTCCCTCCCTCTCCCTCTCTCCCTCTCCCCTCTCCTCTCTCTCTCTCTCCCTCCCTCCCTCCTTCCCTCCTTCCTCTCCCTTTTCCTCTCTCCCCCCCTTCTCCCTCCCTCTCTCCTCCTCCCCCAAAACCCTTTTTGAGTATTTTCACGATTACTTCACCAATTTAAGCCTAGTAAAGTCTAGAATTTCATTCAGAACCAGTGTATATATGCATATATTTATGCACACACATATATCTATGTATACATATATATGAAAGGTGGTGGCTTATCATACAAGTGGGCAGAGGAATTTCTCTCAAATGATTCTTTATTTCTAAAGGCATCGTCTAATTATAATGAAAGTGTACTTATTGTAGTATATACTGATAAAAGGCAATTATTTGATATACTATACTTTTTGAAATCATAGCAGATTTTTCTTCCTTTACACTAAAGAATGTAGATGTGATTGCTCCTGTGTACAGGTCACTGTGGAGGAGCAGATTATCTTGTTATGCTGGTATTATTTAGATGTAAAACTAATCTTAAGCAGTTAACATAGAGTTTAAATTGCTGAAGAGTATTTACCATGGGCAAAATGTTTGTTAAGATTTTTATTGTTTTGATTTCTTGGTTTGACATTAATGCTTATGAGGGATTGGAAACATCTGAGATGAGGTATTATTCCAAGAAGATTCTAGTATTCTATTATAGTCTCTCAGTTTCTAAGAGAATAAGCTGTCATAGATGTATGGGCACTTAATTTATATTTCTAATGGAAAATAGAGCTTCTATTGTGTCCTTCGATTGTTTTCTGTAACTTAATTAGGAAATTCTCAATAAATTGAAGTATATGCTGAAGACTTAAATATATTTTGGAAAAATACAGTGAAATTCTCACTTATATTTAAATTTGTCACAATTATTGAAGCTTTAAAATTTTTCCAGTAGTGGAAATTGCTTAGTGTTGGAACCAAAGCATACGGACCCAACAGATGCATATTCGTGTTCTCATATAATTGACTTGAAAAACCGAAATTAGTGTCGCTGATGCCGAAGAGCTGTTTGATATTTTTGTTGTTAGTAGTTTATGTTCAGTTATTTTGGTTCACATTGCTTTTGTGAGGGTTTACACTTGTTAGTCGTAATTACAGTGGCAGAAGTTTGTTGCTCACATTTTTAGCAGATTTTCATTTCAATGATGTAAAGCTGTGCTATTTCACTACAGTAGTTATATTTAACTCAGTCCATTTATTTTAGATGCCAGGTGCCATTATTTTGTGAATAGAGTTAAAATCTGCCTTTAGAAAATTATTTTGAATATAGGGAGAATTCAGGATAATTGAGATAATTCTGTTAAGAACCCCTTTTGGGGGTAGGGGAAATAGCATAGAACTACGCTCAGCAGTGCTCAAAAGGGGGTGTGGTGTCAGGCATCAAACGTGGGTTCTATACACGTCAGCCATATGCCCCAGTCCTTGGAACTATCTCTTTCCCCTGAACCAATGGTTTCAATGAATAAAGTGTTCTAAATGTATTTTATATGTTGCTCACTTTTAATTATAGCCAACTCTTTGTTGACAGGTTGATGTATACCATATAGGAAGTTCTAGTGCTTTATTTTTTTCCTTTTTTTTTTTTTTTTTTTTTTGCTTCTTTGGGTTCCACCCAGCAATGCTCAGGGGTTACTCCTGACTCTGCACTCAGGAATTACTCTTGACAGAGCTTAGGGGGACCATATGGGATGCTGGGGATCGAACCTGGGTAGGCCACATGCAAAGCAAACATCTTACTGGCTGTGCTATCTCTCCAGCCCCTTTGTTTTTCCTCTTGATGCTGTTTTCTTTTTCTTTCTTTTTTTTCACTATTTATTTGCATATGCTTTAGCCAGCCTATAGAAGGAAATGGAAGGTGGCTGAAATATATTGAACTTTATAATTTTATTCTATCATTTTATTTTATTCTGGGGTCCTCCCAAGCAGTGTTCAGAGGTCCTGGGGTCACTTCTGACGGTACTGTACCAATTGGGCAGAATGATTGAATGTTGGGACCTGGCAGTGTAGTATTACTTATTAAGTTTACAGTGTCTCAGGACATTTTCATGGGAATATGACTTCAATTGTTTATGGTGATGTCTTCAAAGGAATATTCAGAAATGAGCATGAATGGTCAAAATTCTGTTTTAAGAGCTCTGAAGTTTTTCTGTGTTTCTGCTTCAGTTTCTGCTTTTCTGTGTTTTTGCTTTGATTATTTTTAATTGAGATGGCATTTATAACATTTAATAGCATTTAACATTTATAGCATTTAACTGAGATAGCATTTATTAGTTTCAGGTGCAGCTTCCACTGTAGCATCTGAACATCCACGCTGTGCTCTCTACCTTGTCACCACCCACAACCCTCAGTAGATCCCTTCTACCTGTTCCTCCCAACTGATCATGTGTCAGAGATTCAAGGATATTTGTGTGTGTGTGTGTATTTACTTTGCTTCTTAATTTTCCATGAGTAAAATTACATTAACATAAGACTGGTACTTGTCTTTCTCTGTCTGACTGACTTCACGTACTCTCGTCAAGGTTCAGTGCAAATATGCCACTTCTTTAGCCATTCAGCCAGGATTGAACTCCATGTCTTGACTATAGTGATTAGTGCTATAATGAACAGAGGGATCTATAATTTTTTTTAAATTGGTATTTTGGTATTTGTGGGGCAATTACATAAGAGTGAAAGTACTGGATCATTTGGTAGTTTTGTTTTCATTTCTTTGATAAAACTCCATAATCAGTTTACATTTTTCCCAATTATAACACTGCTAGGTCATTAAACCTATTAGTATATTCTTTAATTTTTAATTCTGCCATTAATTGTAACTGGGTTCATTTATAATGATTTCTATCCCTTAAAAATAAGAGAAAAAAAAAAAACCTTATACTTTACTACTACTTTTATAGACAATAGAATTTATAAACATTTTAAAGATAACATTAAGAGCTAATTTATGTATTTTTGAATTTAGTTTTAATGTTAATGGGTTAAATTGGTTCATTTTGTATATGCTTATATGAGATTTAAAACTTGTTGACAAATCAGTACCTGATCCATGCAAACAGAAACATATTAATTCTTTAGAATAACTATGGTGAGAAGAGAGTGTATATGCCTTGACCAAGACAGAATAAAGTTCAAATGCATTTGTTTAGCACGTTCTAGGTCAAAGCATATTATACAGAGAAACCAGAAAGCTGTATTATAAAACAAATTTTCTTCTGAATGGATATAACAACTGGAATTTATAGTTGGGTCTGAGTTAAAGGAGACATCCTAAAACAAATTAACGAAATGGTTTAAAAGTGGGCGTAACAATAGCTCAGACATTGCTGGCACTTGGAAAGTGCATTCCGGAACCTGAGTTTGAACCCTTGCACCTTGTGATCCTGTGTACTGCAGGTGCGGCCCTGGAAGCCCCAGCACTGCCGGGTTGCTCTGGTAGTTCCTAGTGCTGCGGGTCTGAGTAGCTCCACACCCTCAGGCCCTACATCTAATCATGTGCTGGCCAGTCACTGCCAAGAGGGAACACTTCTTGGGACCCCCTCTGAAAAAAAAAAAATACCAAAAAAGGAATTGATTTGATAATAAAAAGCTTTTGTCATTTCTACTATAATTGATACTAATTCTAAATTAGTGAGTTTCCCAGTTATGTTTGCTGGTAATTTACTGTCATCTGCCACTATCTTTCAACCATTGGCAGTGGCTATTTTGAGTAGACTATATTCATAAGAAGTCCAGGTATTTTTATTGGATGTTTTCCTCAATTCTGTGTTTCAAAACTCATGTAGAATTCACCTAGTTTAAGACTAATTCTCCATAAGAATAAACTAAAAAATGCAACTTGTTTTGTGCTTAACCATGTTTTAATTTCTGTAATATTTTTATATCAGTGATTTAGAACTAGGTACAAAGTGGTGAGACGTGTATCAATAAAATGGACTAAAGTAAAATTGCCTTTATTTCTGCTGTAGAAAATAGAACTTCCCAAGAAACTGGCAAAACGCTATCCTGCATATGAATTATATCTTTATGGAGAAGGATCCTATGCTGAGGAACATAAAACGCTCCCTTTGACAGGCATTCCAGTTATCTTCCTTCCTGGTAATGCTGGAAGTTATAAGCAAGGTAAGTCTCAGAATTAAAATTTGAAGGCTAAAACTGACAATGATTTGAGACACCTACTCTGTTTTATTAGTGTGTTAGGCATACTGGGAGACACAAATTACATGTGACATTTTATCTGAGAGAAAGTACTTTCCAAGGACTGAAAAGGAGAAAATGAATAAGATAGAATGAAGGTGGGAGTAGATAATACAGGGATGGGACTACATAATGTAGGTATTTAAATATAAGAAGAAAGAAATTTATACTAGAAATAGAGATTAAGGACTAGAAATTAAAGCCTTGATTAGAGAAGTAAATCAGTGATTTATAGTACTCTGAAAGAGAAGATTGGATTCTTTCATTCGAAGCTATTTAAGTTAGAGAGATCTAGAAGTACTTACGAGAACATAGAAATGTGAAGGCAGGGAAGATATGTGTATAGATTTAAAATTGGTTGTTGACTTGCAAATAAAATAATTTTCTGGCATAACAACCAAATAATTTGGAATTAATTTAAACTAAAACCTGCCTTTTATTATTAAATGGTATTTTCTTTTGTAAGATAGATTAAAATTATGCTCTCACTCATTAAAATTGTGTATTTACCTATTTAACATTTATTAATAGGGGAGCCTGCCATGAAGTAGTCAGTGGTCTAGTCAGTAGATACTCAAACTAAGACCAATAAAATCTCTCCTTTCATTATACATGTATTCTATTAGAAAGCTATCACCGAACCAATATGAGTTAGATTAAAAAGCAGAAAGAAAAAAAGAAACCAGAGTAAGTGTTAGAGGATAAACAGGTGAAGAGGAGGAGGTTATTTTAAAGGTAGTGGCCGTGAAATGCTACTATTAGACGTGACATTAGAGAAGGTTTGAATATAGCAGGAACTGAAAGTATGTGGCTCTTTGGGAGAAGACCTTGAGCAGGAATGTACATGGTGTATTTAAAGCCACTGAAAACTAGAGAAAGTGAAGAGAGATGAGAATGGAAAAAGTAATTACAGGCTGTATCATATAATAGTGGAAAGGACTTCGAATTCTGATTTAGGTGTAATGCAAACCTGCTAGAGTATTTTGTGTAGGAAATGAGATAATCTGTTAAAAATTTTATTTGAAGTATGGCACAGAGAAATGCATAGTATGAATATTTGGTTAATTTTGGGGGAAGCCGTTCCTAGCGTGGTGCTGAGGGGTCACTCCTGGGGTGCTTGAGGATGCTGTGGTACAAGCCCTGCGGAGCTGGAGACTGAGCCCACGGCTCCTACGCACACTTCACACTGTGCACATCTCCCCGTCCTATAAAATAATACCATGTAGCAGAAATCTAAGTCATCCAGCAAAAAATTACCAGCATTGTAGAAACACCCTGTGTTGTTTGTTTTCCTGATTAAAACTCATTTTCCTCTTTTCAGATATAACTAAATCCTAACTATGAAGCAGTAATTTCCTTAACTTTATTTACATTTTCCGTTTCTAAATCTTCATCTCTAATACAGGCCATTTGCTTGAGACTTTCTTTAAACTTTGTAACTTAAGTCTAATAATTTTCTGGCTGCTTCCACTCATTCTTAAAATTGGTCCAAATTGTATTTCCGAGCTATAACTTTCTTCACTTTCTTCACTCTCTATTACTCTATTGTAGCTGTACCTTAATTCAGCCATTCTGTTTTTAGGCCTTTGTGTTATAGGCATTTGTGAAATTAAAATTATGAACATTCTCTCTCTTGGAGCACGTAAACCCATTATTTATTTACTATATATCATAGGAGTGTAATTCCCTATTACAGGTTATGTGTTCCCCCTTATTTATATTTGTTTGTATTCCCAGAAACTTTATACTTTTCTTTGGTCCATAGTATTAAGATTTGAATTATTACCTAATTTTTTAATTTGGTAGGAGTGATTTATTATATAATGAATGACCACTCATTTATTTTATATATACATTTTATAATATAATAAATGATCAATTTAAACTTTACTTTCTAAAAAATATTACTAGGGACAAGAGTAGAGGCATATAAGACAGTAAACATAACTTATTATCAGATAAAGGCAAATAAATGCACAGTGAGATGCCACTTCATTCTTATCAGTGTAACTAGTAGAAATGTAATCTATAAGACAGATAATTACAGGTATTGTTGAGAATCTGGGGAGATTGAAACTGTCATATATTGGTGGAAATAAAAAATTGTGTGCCACTTTGGAAAAAAAAGTTTTGACAGTTCTTCTGAATAATTCAATTTAGTGTTAAATGACCCAACAATTTAAAACTTGGATACATATCCAAGGAAAAACAATTTAAACACTCACCAAAGGTTGTACACAAGTGTTTTTAGCCATAGTATTCATTATGCCAATCAGCCCAAATGTTCAGGTGCTAGTGAATGGATGAATAAACTGTCTCATCCACTGTCTTACCCATATCTTAAAATGTTATTCAGCAGTAAAAGAAAATTTCTGTTAGATGAATTATATGCTTCAATGAGAAACCATGAAAACATTATAAGTGAATGAAGCTATTTGTAAAAAAACACATAATATTCCATTTATAGAAATATCCAGAATAAGTAAATCAATAGACATAAGTCTTAAAGGAATTGGAAGAGGAATGATGAGTAACTGATAGCAAGCATAGAACTTTTTGGGGTGATTGTGTCAGAAATTAGATTGCACAAATGATTTATAGCTCAGTTAAATCATTTTATTGTATAATTTACATGGTGAGTTGAATAGTTTGTACATTTTATGTATTAAATTGGAATACCAAACAAAGATGCAATTACTCTAATTTGCAATTCCAATTAATAAAATCAGTTTGTAATAGAATCCTATTTATCAGTTTGTTTGCTAAGCAGTAGAAGTCGAAAGACCAGTTAGGGAACTTTTATTATAGTTCAGGCAAGAGATTGATGGTGGTTGGATTAGCAAGGCAGTGGTATAAGTGGTGAGAGCCTTTACTGGGGATCCAGTTAGAAGGGAGAGTCTGACAGATTTAATTGATGTATTGGGTACCATCCTAAGAAAAAGGCTACTATGGGTGTCAAAACCAAATATGAATGGACATTT
Organism: Cryptotis parvus; assembly: GCA_021461705.1. NCBI lineage: Eukaryota > Metazoa > Chordata > Mammalia > Eulipotyphla > Soricidae > Cryptotis > Cryptotis parvus. The sequence continues at coordinate 30,588 of JAJIBD010009908.1, read as the reverse complement.
TCTTGTAGGGATATTTTCATCAAAATGGTCTGAGAGAATTCCTGTTTCTTTTTAAAGAGTTCGTCTCTCCCTTTTACTTTTTAATGCTCCTACTGAAAAGAAAAGCAAGTAGAGAATGAATGATCATCTTCATCTTTTTTCTTTAATATTCTTTTCTTTTTGGGTTATACCTAGCGATGCTCAGGGGTTACTCCTGGCTCAGCACTCAGGAATTACAACTGCTGGTGCTCAGGGGGACCATATGGGATGTCGGGGATCAAATCCTGGGTGTGCAAGGTAAACGCCCTACCCACTGGACTATTGTTCTAACCCCCCTCATCTTTTACTCATCTTTTACCCCTCATCTTTTGGCACTTGAAAGCTGCCTTTGTGGAACTAGATCTGTTCAGAGATAGAATGTGTCTGGGTACTCTTGTGTACCACTAATCAGTTGGACCCAAACTGGTGGGGTTGGTGAGATATACCTATGTGTTGTCAACAAATGTCAGTCCTTGGAGGCTGCCCCGGTTACTCTGTATATGGTTCCAACTTATCACATGAACTTGAGGCAACAAATTCCCAGCAGCCACAGAATCCAAAAACTACAATTTGGGCGGTACAAAACTATACCCTCACCACTACCATCCACGTGGTGCCAGATATAATGAAGAAGTAGATTAATTCATTTGCACAATGTATGAGAGGAAAGCTTTGAAAGGATCCCAAACAGCTTAGACGTCTCTAATTTCCCTTAAGAGGAATTCAAAGTGACAATGATTAGTCTATTCACTGAGTTGAAGAAAACAGTACATGGAAGTTCCAGAAAGGAAATAGAAAATATTAGAAAATGTCAATCAAAAATCACTGAACTGCGAGCATAGGAGAACTGAAAAAATATAACGGAGGAAATAAGCTGCAGAATGACAGAAATGAGGAACAAATCAGTATGCCTAAAGATAAGATGCGTGAAATAATCCAAAAGAGAATAAAAGAAGGTAAGACGAATTGAAGAAAACAGCAGAGATCTATTGATCAGTATCTAAATTATAAGGGCCCCAGGAGAGGAAAGATTTCAGAAGGTTTTGTCAAGAAGAATTGTAACTGCTGAAAATGTCACTAATCTGAATATTCATTTAGTCACCAGATCCAAAAAAGCCCAGAGAGTTCCAAATAGAATAGACCCAAACAGAAAAAACATGAAGGCATGTCATAATTTAAATGGCAAGTATAGAAATAATTTTGGGGTCTTTTCAAGGCATGTCATAATTTGAATACCAAAGATAGATGTACTCCTAACAGCATCTAGAACAAATCCAAAAATTACCCATAAGAGAAGCCCCCTAAAAATTATAGCAAATAATTAAAGTATCCTTATAGCATAGATAAGAATGGTAAAGTATATTTAATACAGTGAATTAAGTTAACATCTAAACAATAATACTTTATCCAGCTAAGTTATTGTTAAGATGTGATCGTGCAACAAAAACTTCACTTAAAATAGCTAAAGAAGTTCTTGATCACCAAAATAGCACTTTGAGATGCATTAAATGGTCTCATATAAAGGCAAAAGACCACAAAAACTGTAGGAACACTCAGAGTTCATACAAAAAGATGGTGCTGGATTCCTTATTCGAATCACTTTGTTTAATGTCAGTGGCCTGAACTCACTGTTTATAAGGGTCAGAAAAACTGAGCCCAACATTCTGCTGCTTGCAAGATACTTGAACTAGATAAAACAGACACAAAGTAATAGATTGGAAATCAATCATTAGGCTAAAAAAGGACAGCCATACTTGTACCATACAACATAGACTTCCATTTAAGAGTAGTAATAAAAGAGATGGACATTATATGATGGTCAAAGGATCTATATGACACAAACGTTTAACAATCACAGTCAATAGCATATGCACACAAAGACCATCAGAATACCTAAAACAGCTTCTAGTGGGTCTGAAGGAAGATACTGACAGCATTATAGTTGTAATAGGAGATTTTAAAGCTCTACTTTCTCTGTTGGATAGACCAACCAACCAGAGATCAATATGAGATCTGATAGAAGTGATAGGTTTAATAAGCATTTTATTAAATATTTATAGGGCTCTCCACCCCCCAAAAGGTGATTGCATATTTTTTGCAAGTCTTTGCATATGGATCTCTGGGATAGGCCACATGCTGGGACACAATATAAATCTGAATAAAATCAAGATAATAGAAGTATCTCTCAGATCATAATGCTGTGAACATGGAAATAAACCTCATAAGAAGCTGGGAAAAACACAAACCCTTGTTTCTTTGTTTTTCAGACCACGTACACAATGCTCAGGGGTTACTCCCTGGGTACTTAGGGGACGGTGTAGAGTGCCAGTGATTGAATTTGGTTAACTACATGCAAGATAAGCACCCTACCTGCTGTGCTCTCTGTACTAAAGCTCAAACACTTAAAACAATTTTTTTTCATAAAACTAAAAAAAAAAGTTAACGAAGCATGACTGAACAATTGTTGGGTCAAAGAGGAAGTAAAAAAAAAAAAGAAAAGTTGGGGACCGGAACTATAGTCCAGCAGGTAGGGCGTTCGTCTTGCATGCGGCTGGCCCATGCTGGCCTGGGTTCGATCCCCTGCATCCCATATCCCATATGGTCACCCGAGCACCGCCAGGAGTAATTCCTGAGTGCAGAACCAGGAGTAACCCCTGAGCATCACCGGTGTGACCCAAAAAAGAAAGGAAAAAAGCTCTCTGCATGCAAAAGAGAATGAAGACATGACATGAGTTGCAGGTGGGACACAGCTGAGGTAAGAGGGAAGTTAAAGGCAGTCACCGAGAAATAGGGCAGGTACCCTAGCCGCACTGCAAACTAGGAACAAAGAAACCCAAAGGAACCCAAAGTATGAAAGATGCCTATTGCCTGGGTCAGCCTCTTTGGGAAATTGTTTGAAAGCTTCCCAAAGTTTAAGACTAGAATTTCTATATGATCCTGCAATTCCCATTCCTTGGCACCTATCTTAAGTTCACAAAAACTTTAATCAGAAAGAAAATAGGCAAGTCTGTTTACTGCATCATTATTTGTATGTTCTATAATCCATAGTCTGGAGGGGAAGGAAAAGAGAAAGAGAGAGAAACGGAAAGAAATAAAGAACCTGCCATGGAGCAGGGCTGGGGAGGGAGAGGGAACCAGGGACGTTGGTGGTGGGAGATGGGCACCGTGGAGGGACGGGTGCTGGAATACTGTATGACCAAAACCCAAATATGAACTTTTTGATTGTATATCTTTGTAATTGTAAAAATAAAAATTAAAAAAAAGATCTGCAAACTAAGTTTCCAGTTGTATGTGTATATCTATATATATAGGTACATATGCACATATGTAAGTATATACATATATGTAATGGACTACTACTTAGCCATGAAAACGGTGCAATCTTGCATTTTACTTCAACTTGGATGGAGTTGGAGAATGCCATATTAAGTGAGTTCAGAAAAAACTCTTATACCTGATGATTGTCACTCATATCCAGAATTAAACTAAACAAAGGATTAGAAACTACTTTGGTAATAAACCCTTAGAGTCAGTATAACTATGATCTGAGAGCTGGGAAGTATGGTGGGAGGGGAAGGGACCTTGGAAGTGGATGTGGTATAGAAGCTCTGCAAGAATGAAACATCAATGTTGTTATCATTGTAAAAATAAATTAAATTGGGCCAGAGAGATAGTACAGCAGGGAAGGTACCTGCCGTATACACAGCTGACCCGGATTCAATCCCAGCATTCCACACCGTCCCCCAATTCTGTCCAGAGTGATCTCTGAGCAGAGGGCCAATGTTTTTCTTTAAGAGACCATGAAGCAGGATGGTTGAAATGAAAAACTTGTTTCATATGTACTTTACCCGTTTACTCTGCAGTTCGCTCTGTTGGCTCCATTGCACTTAGAAAAGCAGAAGACATTGACTTCAAGTACCACTTTGACTTCTTTACTGTGAATTTCAACGAGGAACTGGTGGCGCTATATGGCGGAAGTCTTCATAAACAGACCAAATTTGTGCATGAGTGCATCAAAACAATTCTGAAACTCTATAAGGTAAGAGATCCATGTCAGCCAGCAAAGAGAAAACATCATTTTTTAAGGACTCAGAGCAATTCCTTATGAATATATTTTTTATTATTGATGCAACATTGCAATAGTATGGAGTTTCAGAGGGCTAGCTAACTTGTGTAAAACCACTCTCATCACCAAGTTACAGAATTTTCCAATCATCATAGAGATTCTTCAGTTAATTTCTATTATTACCTGTACTACCTGTATTTATTTAGTAACTGAAGGCAGCAGGGTAATTTTTTTCTGTAGACTTTAATTCATTTTTTAATTGGTTTTTCATTTGTTATTTTGTAGTCCTGGGGTGTGAACCCAGGGCCTTGTGTATGCTAGACACGCTCTCTATCACTGAGCCACATCCCTTTGTGTGTGGTTTTTAAAGTTAACATTGGATTTATTAGGAAGCTTTCTTATGTTGAATTTAGGGAAAACACATTTAATTTTTTTCATATATGAATTAGGAGTATAGTGTATGCCCTAAAAACCACTAAATTTTTTTTAATATATAAATTAGGAGTATAGTGTATGCCCTAAAAACCAGTGTGAATTTCTACTTCTGTTTATGTCTAAGTGGTAGACCATCTCTTTTTGTAAAGTGGTTCCAAAATTAGTAAAGCACTTGTTGGACAACCCTTTGATAAAGACCACAGTCACTAAAGGAAGTAAAATATATTCAAATGAGCTTTATGATTGACAGGCTTTCTGCCTAGAAGCATTTTTTAAGAGCATAGGCAATAAGGGAGATCAAGAAGAGCTCATTGATGTTTCTGCAAGGCAGATATTTGAATTTTGGGCTACCAAAGTAGATATATTTGTGAGCAAGGTATGGGGAAGAAAAGTTGGTTATCTCTCAAAAGTGGCTTTTTGTTTGTTTCTGTCTTTGAATGGGTTCCCCCATGTGCGCAAGGCAAGAAACTACGAGGAGGAAGCAGTTGGGTACATCTAACTAAGGTGCAAGGAATGAAAAGTAATACGCTTTTATAGAATTTTAAAAGGATAGTAAACAGACTAAAAAAAAGGAGTGAGTTGCTCAATTCAAAAGTATATTTTTTATTTATTTTTAAAAATTCTTTATTTGTGTATTGGTTTTCGGACTGTACCCAGCAATACTCAGAGGTCACTCCTGACTCTACACTCAGAAATCACTCCTGGCGGTACTTGCAGCACCATATGGGATGCCGGGATTGAACCTAGCCTGTCCGTGTGCAGAGCAAGAACCCTCCCCTGCTGTCCTATTGCTAAGCCTCAAAAGTATATTGTTAAAGGTTTATTTGTACTTGTTTTTCTTTTTATAGTATTTAACCATGGAATACATAGCTGCAGAGTTGTTCATGATTAGATTGCAGGCATACAGTGTTTACAGTGCTCCAACACCCAACCCTTCACCTCTGTACACTCCCTGCCATCCATGTCCCCAGTTTCCCTTATGCCCCTTCTCCCACCTGCCTTTCTGGAAGACATTCTCTCTCTCTCTCTCTCTCTCTCTCTCTCTCTCTCTCTCTCTCCCTCTCTCTCTCTTTTCCCTTCCATCCCCTTCTCCCATGCATTTTTCCCTCTTCTTCCCTTATAAAGGATTTCTCTCTCTCTTTCTCCCTCTCTCTCTCCCCTCTCTCTCCCCCCCATCTCTCTCTCTCTCTCTCCATCCATCCCTTTCTTATATGCCCTCTCCCTCTTCCTCCTTTATAAAGGGCCCCTTTCGGGACTCTCATACATTGTTGGTAGGAATGTCAACTGGTACAGCCTTTTGGAAAACAATATGGATATTCCTCCAAAGACTAGACATTGAGCTCCCATTTGACCCAGCCATACCACTCTTGGGACGCAAAAAAAACACACAATGGAAACACCATCTGCACTTTTATTTTCATAGCAGCACTATTCACAATAGCCAGAATCTGGAAGCAACCAGTATGCCCAAGAACTGATGACTGGATAAAGAAACTGTGGTACATCTACATATGGAATACTATGCAGCTGTTAGGAAAATTGAAGTCATGAAATTTGCCTATAAATGGATGGACATGGAGAGGATCATGTTGAGTAAAATTAGTCAGAAGGAAAAAGACAGATAGAGAATGACTGCATTTATTTGCATGACATAAATATATATACATATTATGTATATATATAATATTTATATACATATTATGATACACAAATCCAATGTCAGGCGAAACGTGGATCAGGAGGTCTTATCAAAGGTGGAAATTACCACAAACGTGTGGGAGTCAGAGGTTAGGTAAGACAGAGAAAGGAACATGTGCTAATAATTGTCAAAAGGACTAATACCAACATAGAACTGAGCATTAAACATAGGCAAAAAAATGCACATTAAGACCTCTAAGTGTATATATTACAATCCACAGTATGTAAGAGAAGGAAGAGAGAAAGGGAGAGAGAAAAGAGATAAAGAACCTGCCATAGAGGCACACTATGGGATGGGGGAGGGAATCGGGGACATTGGTGGTGGGAAATGGGCACTGGTGGAGGGATGGGTACTGGAACACTGTGTGACCGAAACCCCCAAAACATGAACTTTGTAATTATATATCTCACGGTGGTATAATAAATAATATTAAAAAAATATAAAGGGCCCCTTTTCCTTTTTTCCTTTGGGCACTGCGGTTTGCAATAGTATTACCGAAAGGCTGTTGTGCATATTACTTTCCCCTCCTTTCAGGACTCAGTTCTTGTCCAGAGTGATCATTTCCAGTTGTCGTTGGCATAGTGCTCCCTTCTCTGTCCTAATTGCATTTGTGCTCCTGCCCCAGTCCCCTAGTGGCAAGCTTCCTACTATGGGCCAGACTGCCTGGTTCTTTTTTCTGCCATCATTGGGTATTTGTCTCATACTAGATTCTCATAGATGTTTTCTATATTCCTCAAATGAGTGTGATCAATCTATCTGTTCCTCCCCTCTGCTAATTTCAGTCAGCATAGTACTCTCCATGTCCATACATAAATGAGAAATCTCATGACTTAATTTTTTCCTGATGCTACATAGTGTTGCATTGTGTAAATGCACCAGTGTTTCTTACTTGATCCACTTACTTATTGGGTTATTTCCAGATTCTGACTCTTGTGAATAGTGTTGCAATGAACATAGGAATACAGATGCCTTATTTGCATTGTGTTTTTGGGACCCCTAGGGTGTATTCCAAGAGTAGTATTGCTGAGTCATATGGAAGCTCAATTTCTAGTTTTTTGAGAAATGTCTATATTGTTTTCCAAAACAGCTGAATTAGTCCATATTTCCACCAGCAGTGAATTAGAGTTCCTTTCTCCCCACATCTGCACCAGCACTGATGGCTCTTGTTCTTTCTGATGTGTACCAGTCTGTATCAGTGAGATGGTATCTCATTGTTGCTTAGATTTGCATCTCCCCTGGAACATTTTTTTTCATGTTTTCCATTTGGCCATTTGTATTTTTTCTTTGAGGAAGTTTCTGTTCCTCTCTTTTTCCCATTTTGTGATGGGGTTGGATTTTGTGTGTGTAGCGCTCTACCAGTACATTATATATCTTCGATATTATCCCCTGAATGTTGGGTAAACAAATTTTCCCATTCTATGGGGTGTCTTTGTATCTTTGTCATTGTTTCCTTTGAGGTACAGAAGCTTGCCTCATTAGTTTAATGTAGTTCCATTTGTTGATCTGTGCTTCTGTTTGCCTTGTCATTGGTGTTTATCTTTGAAGATACCTTTAGCTTCAATGAAAGGTTTATTTTTAAGCTTACTGAGTTGAGCTGTTTTCTCCCTTTGTTAGCCACTGTGCTGTTCCTGAAAACAAACAAATAAAAACAAAACAAGGGCTGAAGCTATAGTCCAGTGAGAAGGGCGTTTGCCTTACATGCGGCCCACTTGGGTTTCAATCGCCAGCATCCCATATGGTCCCCCGAGCACCGCCAGGAGTAATTCTGAGTGCAGAGCCAGTAGTAACCCCCCAAGCATTGCTGGGTGTGATTCAAAAAAGAAAAAAAGAGCGAACAGCCACAACTTAGATAGTAGGACATTGTGCACTGAATGAGGATTTCACACTACATAGATATGGGAAATACACTCTGACAAGCTAAAACATAAAGACCAAAATGAACACATTGGGTATTCAATTGAGACACTAAAAGGGCATGGTTTAAGAGAACTATTTTAGTCCTCAAGTAAGGAACTCTCTTAGATCCTTATTAACTATGCTTAAATATAAGTCCTCAAAATATCAATGTTAAGGATTAAAGTAGAAGATGGGACATCTCTAATTTCAAATTGTACTACAAAGCAGTAGTAATTAAAACAGAATGGTATTGGAATAAAAACAGACCTGTGGGCCTATGGAATAGAGTTGAGTATCCTGACACCCATCCTCAAACATATGATCATTTAGTCTTCCATAAAAGAACAAAAAGTATGAAATAGGGCAAGGAAAGCCTCTTTAACAAGTGGTGCTGGGAAAACTGGGAAGCTACATGTGAAAAAAAATGAATTTGGACCTCTCTAACACCATGCACAAATGTCAGATCAAAATGGATTATAGATCTAAAAAATCAGACCTGAATCCATAAAGTAAATTAAAGAAAACATAGGAAAATCGCTTATGACATTGAAGCTAAAGGCATATTCAAAGAGGAAACACCACTAAAAAAAAAGCAACTAGAAGCAAAGATAAACATATTGGACTTCATGAAACTAAAAGGCTTCTTCACTTCAAAAGAAACAGTGACCAAGATGCAAAAGACAATACCCAGGATATATCAGGCACTGGTAGAACTTAACAAGAAGAAAACAGCCAATCCCCATCAAAAAATGGGGAGAAGAACTGAACAGAAACTTGGACAAGGAAGAAGTTCGAATGGCCAAAAGACATATGAAAAAATGTTCATCATCATTAGTCATCAGAGAGATGCAAATCAGAACAACGATGAGATATCATCTCATACCACAGAGATTGGCGCATATCCAAAAGAGCAACAAGTGCTGGCATGGATGCCGGGAAAGGGGACTCTCATTCATTGTTGGTGGGGATGTTGACTGGTACAGCCTTTGGGGAAAACAATATGGGCATTCCTCCAAAGACTAGAAATTGAGCTCCCTTTTGATCTAGCCATACCACTCCTGGGAATATACCCTGGGAAGCCCAAAATACACAGCAGCAACACCATCTGCACTTTTATTTTCATAGCAGCACTATTCACAATAGCCAGAATCTGGAAACAACCAGAGTGCCTGAGAACTGATGACTGGATAAAGAAACTGTGGTACATCTACATAATGGAATACTATGCAGCTGTTAGGAAAACTGAAGTTATAAAATTTTCCTATAAATGGATGGACATGGAGTGTATATATATATATATATATATATATATATATATATATATATATAGTATGAATACCAATATCCAAGGTCAGGCAAAACATGGATCAGAAGGTCTTGTCAAAGGTGGAAATTACCACAAATGTGGGAATCAGAGATCAGAGGTTAGGTCAGACAGAGAAGAGAACAATGTACTAAAAATTGTCAAAAGTGATAATACCAGCCTAGAACTGAGCATTGAATATAAGCAAAAAGATACACATGATAACCTCTAAATGTATGCATTGCAATCCACAATGTAAGAGAAGGAAGAGACAGAAGGAGAGAGAGAGAGAGAAAAGAGAGAGAAGAGAGATAAAGAACCTGCCATAGAGGCAGGCTAGGGGAGGGAAGCGGGGACATTGGTGGTGGGAAATGGGCACTGGTGGAGGGATGGGTGCTGGAACACTGTATGACCAAAACCCAAACATGAACATCTTTGTAATTGCATATCTAACTTGATATAATAAAATATTAAAAAATAGATGGGGAATCTCAATAAAGCTGCAGAAATAATTTGTAAAGGAAAATTTTGAGCTAGGGCAACATACCTTGAAATAATCTAAAATCAGTAGGTGAAAAAATTGAACATATACAATGAATCATTTAACTAGAACATAGGACAATAAAAACTAATCAAAGTTAAATATGATGAAAGAACGAACAGAACAGGAGCTTAGGAACTTGTGGGAGAGTAAGCAGTCTAACAGAGAGATCTGAAGGGCGAAAATACTTATAAAATAAAAGAAGACCCACATTTTGAAATTTTGAACAAAAATTTTCAGCCCATGGACAAGAAGACCATAAACAGGGTAAACACAAAACCTCATCCAAGTATTATAGTCAGATTGTTGAAAACCAAAAGTAAAGAGATAGTTTTCAAAGCAGTTACAGGAAAAAATACACTTGGCATATAGAGAAAACAAAACACAAACTACCATGTTTTTCCACCAGAAGTAACTAAAGCCAAAAGTAGCAATGTAGCATTTACAGATCCTTGGGTGGGGATTAAGAGGGCGAGGGATGATGAGGTTAAAGAGCACACTTGCAACCCAAAAATTGCATATCCAGAAAAAAATTAAAACTATCCCTCAAAATTGAGGACAAGGTAAAACCTTTTTATTTCCCTATTTCTATTAAAGACGCGCTTTTCTTACTAGAAAGAAAAACATGTTTTTCTAGTGAGAAAAAACTTATTGTTTTTCTAAAACTTATGTTTTTCTAGTAAGAAAAACTTATGTCTTTAATAGGAATAGTGAAATAAAAGTATATAGTTCGGTAAATAGCACCATAATAATTGCTACATGTTAACCCATGTGTGCTAAAATTAGGAGGTGAAAGTTGGAAGAGAAAATAGATAATTCATGGGAATCTCAAATGATCCTGTCTGGAATATTTAATTGCAAAGGGCAAGATTAACTTTACATTGGAGAAAAACATTAGGCCTCGTTCTAACCAAAGCTAATGTTATGTATAGTGTATAGGCACCATGAAACCCCTCAGTGTGATGTCTTGAGAGGATGAAACTTAAGTTCTGTGACATTATTGTAAAAAACGCGATAACTTTATTATCATCATGAGAAAATTTCAAACAAATAAAAATGAGACTTACTACAAGATAACCTATAGTAAAAAATATCAAGGTTGGGTCTTTAGGGAAAAGACAGGGATTAAGGTGCTTAAGTATTAAATTCTAATTTGATACTTAGCTCTGTGTATAGTCCTCTGAACACAACAGTATATTCCCTGAGCACACAGCCAGGAGCAAGCCCTGTATATCATTAGGTATGCCCCCCCAATAAAACAAAAGATCATTGTCATAAAAATCAAAAAGCTTGAAAAGAATTGCCATTACAGATTAGAGGGAGGAGATTAAGGAGAAATAATCAACGTTTAAGGTAGGATGCTAGAAGAATTCTGATAGGAAAAGTGCATTAGTGGGATAATTTATTAAATATATACTAGGCCTATAGTTTGAGCATATCCATTACACATTTTTTTACCCATGTTATTCTTGATTTTGATAATTGTAGTATGGTTTTACAAATAAACATCAAGGGTAGTTTAGTGATAGGTATATAGGGACCTCCTAAGTTCTGATTTTACTTTTTTCTGGTTGATAAAGAAAAATCACAAATATTGAGACTGGAGAGATAGTACACAATGTGGCAGGCTGTGCTTGGACTCAGTCGACCAGGGTTCAGTCTTCAGCATCCTATATGGTTCCCTGTGCACCATCAGCAGGGGATTCCTGAGCACAAAGCTGAGAGTAGCCCCAAGCATCACTGTGCTTGGTCCCCACAAAAAATTTAGTTTGCAGAAAAAGTGCATTATAAGACCCATAGCTTAATTAAAGGAAAGTGTGTATGATGGTCAAAAGGATAGAAAGAAAGTGAGTGGCGTGTTGTGGTATGAAGGGATATATTAATTTACAGTAAAGGTTATATAATATATAGTAGCAACATTAAATGATGAAGAGTAAAGTGGAACAGAAATATTCAATCCCAAAGGAGAAAATGGGCAAAAGGAATAGAAAAGTAATGGCAAGATTATAGTAGTTCAATGGGTAAGTTATTTGTCTTGCTTGTGGCAGACCCAGGTTCAATCCCTGGCACCCCATATGTTCTCTGAGCCGACTAGGAGTGAACGCTGATGAGCTCAGAGCCTGGTATAAGCCTGAACACTGCCAGGTGTCACCCCCAAACCAAAAAATTAAGTAAATAAATGCACATGAAACTCTTGCTAGGATTTGCTGCATGTTAGGCCATATAAAAAATATCAGTAAATTTCAGATTGAAATCATATAACGTGTATGTTCTGAACATAGCAGAATTTAGAAATCCACAAAAAAATACATCTCAAATATTTGCAAGTATTTGAAAATTACTTCTAGATGATTCAGAGATTAAAAAAAACAAGTTTGAAAATGTTTTGAATTGAATTAAATTAAAAATGCATCATTCATCATTAGAATTTTTAAGATTAAAGTAGTCATTATAAGAAATACACAGTCTTAAGTACTTGTATTAGAAAAGAATAAGTTGTTAAAAGCTACTATAAGGAATGAAAGGAGACAGTAATGTAGAGCCTTTAAAAAGCAACTGTTAAGGGAAACTTAATGTCAACATATTTGACAACTCTAATGAAATGCACCAATCTCTTGAGAAATAAATTATACAGCGTAATTAAATTATACAACATAATGACAGTGGAAAAAACATCTCCTTATTAACCCACATTTGTTTAAAAACTTTATTTTGTAATTAAATTTTTTACTGTCAATAAAAATATTCATGGCTACTTCAGGGTGAATCCTGTCAAATATTTAAGAAAGAAATAATACCCTTCTTACACAAACTCAGAAGATAGAAGAAGAAATGATTCTTTGTAGTTCATTTGAAGAAATTGGAAAACTATCAAAATCAGGTAATGACTTTGAAAAGAAAACAGACACCTTGAATCCCTTGTGAAGCTAGAAATTAAAAATCTCAACAAAAACTGGGTTATAAAACTATATATATGTATGCACACACATATATCATGAGCATTTATCTCAACAATGTGAAGTTAGCATAATATTCGAATTTCAATAAATTAACTCATTATTAAGATCATCTTAATAAATGAAAAAAGGCATTTGAATACATTCATTATCTAATCACAATTTATTAAAAATAAAGGGGAACTATGAGGGAGTTAGCTTAATAAGCCTTGCATGCTTAAGGTCCTGAGTTTGATCCCCTGTATACAATGGGTCCCTAGCATTGCGTATATAGCCTTGATGGTCCCCCAGACATACTGAAATGTTACACTCAATCCTGAACTGTCAACTCTATATTGCCTCAACCCACATGCACCCCCGGGGAGATAGACCCTTATTTAAAGAGTTAACAGTATAGTGCTTGAGAGTTAGATCAAAGGATTGAATGCATGCTTTGCTCCTTGAGTGCCACCAAAATGAGCACAGAACCGGGCATAGCACCATAGGACTATGTGGTTAAAAAAAAAAAGAAAACCACATGCAAAATATATCACAGTGGGTATAGAAGAAAATTTGTTCACCCTTAGAAATTATATGTATAGTGTTAAAGAAATAAGCCTTTAAGAACCGTTATGCTCTTTATAAGATTTCATTAGGTAAGATGAATAAATTGTCATTATAAAGATATTATTTACTGCAATGTCAATGACTTTAATGTATACCAGGTGTCCGATTTTCTTTTCTTTTTCTCCAAGTTCTGTCTGCCCTATAATCCCAATTAAAAATACTAAATCCCAATTAAAAAAAGTCCTAGTTAGTACAGTGGGCCGGAAAAATAAATAAAATTATTGAAAATTAAATACATGGAATTAAAATTATTTCTTTTACAGATGGCATAAATACATAGATAAATACACAAAAACATTTTAAGAAACTAGTGGACTATTGTTAGAATCTGTAAGTGAAATCAGACTGTTAGAATCTGTAAGTAACATCACAGTAACATCACAGGATAAATATTTTTTAAAAATCCCTAAACATATAAAAGGTGAAGTCCTAAAATACATGGAAAGTAGTTAAAAATAATTTTTTTCTGGGACTGGAACTACAGTACAGTGGGTAGGACATTCTCCTTGCTTGTGTCCAACCCAGGTTCTATCCCCGGCTTCCCATATGGTTCCCTACCACCACCAGGAGTGATTCTTGAGTGCAGAGCCAGTAGTAACCCCTGAGCATCGCCGGTGTGACCCAAAATGAAAATATTATTAATTTTGCTTTGTTTTTTGGCTGACCCAGCGATGCTCAGGGGTTAACTCCTGGCAGTGCTTGTGGGGCTCATATGAGATGCTGGGAATAGAACTAGGGTTGGCCTGTGCAAGGCAAACACCTTCATCTCTCCAGCCCCAAAATAAAGTTCTTATGGAAAGATATTGTTACAGCAGATTTAACTACAGTGAGTATGACTAGTACACTGATTACCAGATGTCTTTTAAGTGTTACAGCTCTTTATTTCTCCCAGATCATAAGAGCCTGGGAAGGCAAAATATGACTCTGAGTGAAACATGTTTGCTGCATTTTCCATACATTCCATACTTCATAATGGAATCAGCACTTCCATACACAGATCTTAGATTTTATATACATTTCTGTTTTCTCTGCCTTTTTAACTGTTTGCCATAGGACAGGCTCTGTCCTATGTAAATAAAGAATGTTGTCTCCAACCAATCCTCTTGCTAGGTTGGTTCCATGGTATATTAATGAGGTATGTGTGGAGTGGAGCTAGTTGTTATTTGTAGGTCTGATCTTCTTACTGTATTTTATTGGTAGAACTCAACTGCAAAAAGCCAAATTTAATTTCTCTGTTGTTTCCCCCCCCCCTCTGAGATTCTTTCTAACCTGCCTAATATTCACCCCACACCCACTGCAGGAATGGGTGCCTTAACATGCTTTTAAGAGGATAGGGTAGGGTTCTTTTTCTGGATTCTTCCTTCTGGAAAAGACACTGCTTTCTTATAGATCATCCCTTCATACTCTGTAAGATCTTGGATCAAGCATACATGGAGGATGTTTGGCAGTTTAGAAGAGAGCAATTGTTACAGTTAAAGAACCAGGATCCTTTAGAACTCTTGAATTCTGGAGGACATAAATTTGGTTACTATCTTCAGAAGACAGGGAGAAAATGGTAGGATAAAGCCTATTAGCATTATAGATTCTGATAAAGGCAGTAGCTAGGAAAGATGATTCCAATTAAGTCTTTAGGAAAACCAACTGTGGGTCTCAACTTGTCTCACAGTTGGGATACTTGATTAGTTCTGTTTAGTTATACTGTCTTGAATTGTCCAAATTGATTATCCAAAGGCAACATTCTTGCTATACATTAGGCAGGTAAGTGCTTCCTTGGCAGCAGTAGGCATATGAAAGGCTCTACGATTCTGTAAAACAACTGCAGCGAGCCTTAATGTGTGTTTGCAGTACCTGAAAAGCATCAGCAGTATTATCAGTGGTCTGTGTAGGTTCAAAAGAGATTACGGTTGTGGTATTAGAAGATATGATTCCTCCTACTTTTGTGGCTATTTTAACTGATATGCCCACAGACACTAGTAAGGGGATGAATATGGGAAATCTCTTCTCTTGAGGATAAAGCATTAAGTACCCAGATAAAAGAAAGGAAACGGGTATCTGAGGACACAGTGTTTATATTGGGAAAAAGATAACCGACAATGTCTGTTTCAGTCCAGCTGAGTGGGAGACAGGACTTTAATCTGAGGCCAAAGATTAAAAATAGACGTCCTTCTGTGGCAGACAGGCTGAGGCTTGTAAGTATAACTATTAAAGTGTTAGTTATTGCCTTAGCAGTATCATAGATAAAACACTGTGTGGCTGATGTAGCTGCTTTCGTGGAACCAAGCAGAGATATTTGATCTGAATAGGATTTTGAGGGTGTTTTCCAAAAGATCACAGGTCTTGGTTTATCCACAAATAAGAATAAGAACTGATTTATGTGATTGATCTAAGTGAGTGTTACACTGCAGAAGTCTCAAGTAAGCTTTGTTGTGTTGTCCTTCCCACTCAGAGACTTGAGAAGTCTGAAGAGAGAGTGCTGGGAGGTAATGTTTGGGGCTCTCGGGTGAAGATTTTGATGCTGTTTGCCCTGGGATTTTAGATTGACCTACCATACCTGACTCATACTCCAGTTTGCATCGGAGTGGTCTGTCACCAGGGAGAATGTTTTGAATGATGAAGGCTAAATTACATAACCTTGAGTCTAGCTTCCTACAGGGGCTTCATCAATCCATGTGAACAAGACGCAAATGGGAGTCTGAGTACAGAAGAGTGACAGATCATGTGGAAGATTCGGGATTCTCTTCATCAAAGGAGGCTAGTAGTTCTGTTATGAGACAGGAAAGTTTGGGTTGAACAGGGGCTTGGAAGGAGGATCCTTCTTCCCACTGTGTGAATATACAAGTAGATCACGAGGGAATCCTCTTTCCTGATTTTTCAGGATAAACCAGTTCATGACTTTGTGAGGTGGAGTCTACATATAGGCAGGTGAAATTGGTATGAAAATTGTGAATTGATCTTGGAGCTCTTTTGGCAGTAGGGTTGTTTGGCAGTACCAGGAAGAATAAGGGTTAGGAAGAGGATGATCAGCCTGGGGGGTAAATTGGAGGATCTTTGTTTACTCCACCGAGAGAGGGATCCCCTGCATGTGAGCACAAGGAGGTAGAAAGTAGGGGTGGAGTTTGCAATTTGGTAATGGCGCAGCCCATATACATATAACTTAGAAGATGATGATTAGAAGGAAAGGTAAGGAAAAGGTTTGAGTCCTTGCCCTTATGTTTAAGAGGAGGCTTTAGGCTTTCAGTTGCTGGAATTAGTATACTCCCTCCCTGGTCAGTGTTGGACTTTAATGTCCTCATCCTCTATTGATAAAGTATCTCCACTCTTAAACAGAAGGTTATGAAATCAGCTTTGGATTTTAGGAATCTTGATGGTTGTAGGGTAGAAAGTAGGGCCAGAAAGGGACTTTTTCAGTGGGTTTGTAATTCTCATGATTCTTGTCCACTTCAGTGTATTTTGACCACTAGTATATTGGGAGGATAGAGAAGGTCCAAAGTGGACTCAGGGAGTTAATCAAACTCTCTTAGAACCTGTTGAAATGAGCTGAGGGCAAGAACGCACCTTTGCAGTGAGGCATGCTCAGTAAAATAACGGGTCAGTGCAGATGAAGCCTTCCTATATGGGCTTCCAAGGGCTAAGACCTGAGTCAGCGAGTCGCGTGAATTCACAGTAAAACTAGAGGGAGCATTTGTCACCAATTCTACGTTTTCCTGATTCGTGTCTTTAAAGTCTGATTTGCTCTTTGTATTTTTCCTGATGACTGAGTCCTCCAGGTAGAGGGTAATAAGTTTTTTATCTTCACATCTTGGCCATTTGTTGGTTGTTTCTGCATAAAAGTTGAGCCAGTACCACTCTGTAAATTTTGGGGTAGCCCATATCTGGGAATGATTTCCTGGAGGAACACCTCATTGCTACTGTGTTTATGTGTCCTGGCATGAAAGGTCTCTGGTGTAAAAGGTCTCTAACCACCTAGTCAGTGTAAGACCAGCAGGTATTTGCACCTGGTTCAGATGTGGTGAGGTTTAATTTCTGGTGAAATCACATGTACTCTTGACTGTCTTCTCCTGCACTTCAGGGGATAGTCTAATGATGCTTTCCACATGTTCGGCAGGTGGTAAAGTGTTAAGTATGAAACCCTATTAGCAACAGTACTGTAAACTACAGTGTACACACGTGAGCACACACACACACATACACACACAGCCCCTCCTAGAGCTAAATTGGTAGATGGGAGACAAATGGGGCAATTGCTGGAAAGATGTGGATGCTGGTGAAGAAATCACTGTCGAAACATTGTGAGCCTGAAACCCATTCATGAATAACTTTGTAGTTTCACAGTGACTACTGAAAAATTAAAAATAAAAGTACAAAAAATCCCACAAGTGCTCCTGGTAGGAAGAACGGATTTGGTGATTAAGAATTGAGTTTCATGATTACTGAAAATAGGTGAAGGAACAAACGATAACCTCTCACTATCTGTATTGCTAGTATAATGTCAAAAGGGGCGGGAGAGAGAGAGAGGAGAGGGGAGAAAGAGAGAGATGGTGGGAAATGTACACTGGTGGAGGGATGGATGTTGGAACATTGTATGACTGAAACCCAACCATAAACAGCTTTGTAATTGTATCTCGAGGTTATTCAATAAAAAAAAAAAATTTTTAGACAAGTTTATTTTGTATGCACATTATTCATACTATTTGTATCTAGCATTTTATTGGAATTTCGAATTTAGGAGAAAAGAACCAATTTGGAGATAAAAACTTGAGGGTTGACAGTATATCAGCAGTGTCTGATATTGACAGCAGAGAAGGTGATACCATTTTTCAGCCACATTGCAACACATTATTCACTCCCCACAAAGTCCAAGGCACAGATGAAATATCTCTGTAGAGGCTGATGAGAGAAAATTTTCTAGTGGAACTGAGGTTACTTTGTGAAAACAAAAGGTATTTTTAGAAATAATGTTCAAAAATTAAAATATGTAAGTGCCAGTGAAATAATTTTATGCAATGTTGTTTTCTTTTTGAGCCCATGTATATTTAGAAAAATAATTTGATAGAGTATAAGTATTATGAGGTAGTATATTACTGCAGCAACTACAATCATTTTGACTTGGTTATTTTTCCAATTTCAAGTAAATGATTTAGCTTCTTATGTTAAACAATATAGTATATGCCAAGTATAGTTATACTCTCTATTAAAATGTAAAGCATAATATGCTAGATCAGGTATTCTGATTTTGGAACCAAAAGGTAATTGTTAAATGTTTGGCAGAGCACAGAATGGGTTATGTGAGTATATAAAGTGAATTTCTGTATCTCATCATGGAATATTATGTATGTACTTTAGTTTTTTACTATAAAATTGCTTACTAGTAGAAATATATTGTATTTCACTGTTACTAAACCTTAATTATGCCTTAAATAGGGTTACGAATTTGCTCCAAAAAAGTGTGACAATAATTGGTCATTCTATGGGTGGCCTTGTTGCAAGAGCATTGCTTACAGTAAAAAACTTTAAACAAGATCTGATAAATCTTCTTATTACACAAGCCACACCTCATGTTGCCCCCTGTGATGCCATTAGACCGCTACATTACAGGTGAGTACTGTTGTACTAACTGACCCCATTGTAATTCACTATTGAACAAATCTTGCAGCTGCTCCTTTAGAATATGCTACGAACTTATCTGTGTATGGAGATCAGGTTCAAATCAGTACTTCCAGTTCTTTTTGTTTACTTGTTTTTTGGGTTTTGAGCCATACCTGGTGATGTTCAAGGCTTTCTCCTGACTCTGTGCTTAGGACTTATTTCAGGTGGTCCTTGAGGGACCAGATGGGATGCTGGTGATTAAACCTGTTTTAGCTGTGTGCAAGGCAAACACCCTACCTGTTATACTGTCTCTCCAGCTCAGAATCATTTAGCATAAAAATGGTGAAGCCAGTATTTGACCCTAGCACGCTTTTCCAGAACCTGTGCTCTTAAACTTTTTTGCTTGGTATACAACCGCTTAATTAAGGTACTTTAATATAAATGAAAAAATTAAATTATGGATAAGACTATAATGTTTCAAGGAATTTTTTAATGTACACTGTGGGGTTTAATATTGCTGGTAATATAATCAAATCGTGATCACTTGTATCACTTGTCTTCCTGTTGTTCATTGATTACTTGAGAGGTCACCAGTAACATCTCCATTCATTGGGAATGAGGTCCATTATTGTTACTGTTTTTGGCATATTGAATACACCATTGGGTAGCTTGCCAGGCTCTGCCTTGGCTCTGGATTTATCCCAGGGGGCCCAGTCTGCTGTCAGGCTAGAAGCATTCTTGTCTCCTTCCTTTTCTCCTCCTCAGTGGATAGAGTAATTTGTAACAGGACAGGTCTTCAGGTCCATTGAGTACTGGAAGAGGGCAGTGGGGTTCATGAAACAGTCCAGGATGGGGTTTAGGATTTAGGTTGGGATTTAGGTTTATGGGATAATCTGGTCTATTTCTGTTCTTGCATTGACCATCTGAATTTCTGGAACGTGGTTGGTTTCTGTTAATATGATTTATGGGAAGAGCTGGTATCAGCTCTGCCCCATGTGTCTGTCTCTGGATCACAGCAGACACAGACAACCCTAGCTCCATCTCCACAGAAGCCTGTTGACTTTAGCACCGAGACAGGCTTACCTGGGCTTGATATACGCTTCTCTCTAGGGTGGGGCTGTGACAATATCTGACAAATCATGATAATGTTATGGAATTAAGTGCCTGCTCTCTAAAGTTTACTTAGGAAGGTCAAGTATTAGCCTCAGTTTTTTCTGGAATATTTTATGACTAGAAGAACATCTTTAGAAATAATTCTTTCTTCTAGCCAATAAATCTATATATCTTCTTTCTATACAAAAATATACATTGTCTTAACTGTGATCAAATGTTTGCGCGTATAGTGACGTGAGAAATACACTCTAGTGACTTTTATCCAGAATAGTTTACCAAATTAGTCATCTTGATGTTACATTTCCAAGGATTAAATTTTGCAACAATGCTTGCATTGAATAATTTTTGCCTTATGATATTTAAACATTTTCCTGGGGCCTGAAGAGATAGTTCAGTGGGTAGGGCTTGATCTCAGCATCCCAGATGATCCTCTGTGTACTGCCTGGAGTAATTTCTGTTGGCAGAGTCAGGATTAATCCCTGAATGTTGACTGATGTGGTCCAAACAAAATATAAATAAATAATAGAAAACAACAACAACAAAAATTGCCTGTAGAAATATTTCAGTGAAGCACTTTAATTTTATTATTAAGCTTAAATTGGTTATACTAATTCTAATAGTTTTAAATGGCCTATAAATTTAGAAAGAACAAAAAGACATTAACAAGCCATAGTACTTATCACAGCTAAAAATACTTCCTTATTTTCTTTATATGGCATATGTAAATAAACTTTGTAGGTTAATTATAATTGTTAAAAAATTTAAAACTCTAAGTAAATATTCAAGAGCGTCAGCTGGGTTTTATTGTTATGAATGATCATGGTTTACAAAGACAGTATGCAGGTGATCTTAGGGGCACAGTTGCCTTTCCTGTGTTTAGAAGCTTTCTCATGTTTTTCCTTCAGTTTTTTCTTCATTATATTAAACCAGATCTAGAATAAAAAAAGTTTTGAGGAGTAGTAGTAGATTATATGTGCTTGGGAGACAGATACCCATATTCCAGAGAGGCATTGTTTGGGCTGCTGTTACATGGACAAAAGGAAGCTTTGCTTGTTAGAGGGCCCTGCTGCCCTTACCCTCCGGTAAGGAGTATTCAGGCCCAGCAGCCTGCCTCCTGGAGGCGATGTGTTTACTTCTAGAATATCATTCAGGTAGCTAAACCCCTGGCTTTTATTAACCCTATGCCATGAGCCCACTTCCAGAGCCATTGTGAACCTCTCTAAAAGACCTGTCTTGTCAAAACACGGATCAGGAGGTCTTGTCAAAGGTGGAAATGACCACAAACATATGGGAGTCAGAGGTTAGGTAAAACAGAGAACGGAATAGTGTGCTAATAATTGTCGAAAAGGGCTAATACCAATCTAGAACTGAGCATTAAATACAGGCAAAAAGATACACATGATAACCTCTAAGTGTATGTATTACAATCCACAATATGTAAGAGAAGGAAGAGAGAAAGAGAGAAAAGAGATAAAGAACCCGCCATAGAGGCAGGCTAGGGGGGGGAGGTAATTGGGGACATTGGTGGTGGGAAATGGGCAATGGTGGAGGGATGGGTGCTGGAACACTGTATGACCAAAACCCAAACATGAACATCTTTGTAATTGTATATCTCACGGTGGTATAATAAAATATTTTTTAAAAAAGACCTGTCTTGAGGATTTATCTATTACAACTGAAGGCTTGAATTGTGACCAAAAAATGATGGCTCTGTATGAAGTTCAGAGTTAGAATATTACTCATGAAGCCCATATGATGTGGGATAGAATTAAAGTGAGAAGGAAGGTAGTACGGCAGTGGGCTAGAGATCCGCTGTCCCCTGTGTGGCCATAATCTAGTGCCCAACTTACATGTCTTCAAATTCTTCATTGGACCCTGTCTTCCAGATTATTTCAACAATGCCTTTTCAAGAAGTGTAGTGAAGGGCTGGAGCCATAGCCCAGCGGTAGGGCATTTGCCCTGCACGCGGCCAACCCAGGTTCGGATCTTCCGGCATCCCATATGGTCCCCTGAGCACCGCCAGGAGTAATCTTGAGTGCAGAGCCAGGAGTAACCCCCTGAGCATTGCCAGGTGTGACCCAAAAAGAAAAAAAAGTGTAGTGAAAATATATTTGATTTAACAGTCTGTTCATATTTTTATTTTAAAACATTTATACACTTGAGCATGTTTGTATGCTTTGATACTTTGATTATTATAAGTGGGTCTGCTTAATTGCAATCTTAAGCATATATCCTTATGTCTTTGTGAAAGGATTTTGATGTTTCAAAATGTTTGAAGCCTTCAGTGGGATCACATGCTAGGGAGAAAATGGATCAGTCTAGTGATCAGAAAACAGTATAAGAACTTATCTGCACTGACCTCAGATATCTGATGCTGATGTTTTCTTACCTTTCAACCCATTTCATAAATTAAGTGGATTTAATCATTTCTTCAGTGTTTTTTCTTTTGAAATACTTGTATTAATGTATGGACAGAACTTTTACCCTTGAATTTTCCTCCTCAGTGTGACCTGAAGGCCAAAGTGAGTATCATTGTCCTGATTGCAATGTAAGAACTTGAATTTTCCTTTTTGTGACGGACAGCTGCAGTAGAGAGCTGCCCTCAAGAAGTCTGCCTGCTCTCAGGAAGATTACAGTTCTTTACATTTAGCTTAGAAAGCACTTATCTTTGGAACAAGTTTAGAGTATTTTTTATTGTTGCTAAGTAGTATCCTTGTAGAATGTACAGAACTTTCTGCATATGGACATATAAGCCACTAAAACTATGTATCTTTTTCTTTATTGATGCCTTTAGTAAGTTGATTGTTTGTACTCCAATTTAGAATATGTGTAAAGTTACTAATTTTATTCAAGATGGAGAAAATTGGAAAACATTGTTTATTGACAGTTCATTTGTCTTAAACAGAAATTTAGAGAGATCTTCTTTGTTGTAGGGAATGACTGCTCATTTTTAAATGTGTTTCTTTTATTTCCTACCAGATTTTTATCTGACTGTAAACAACTTTTGGATTCTAAATGCTAGACACATAAATTTAACCACACTTTCTGTAGCTGGAGGATTTCGTGATTACCAAGTTCGCTCGGGATTGACTTTTCTACCAAAATTAAGCCATCACACCAGTGCCTTATCTGTTGTGGTAATTTTTTTTAAAGATTCTATTAAAATAGTAATTGGTGGGGGCCGGAGCCATAATCCAGTGGGTAGGGCGGTTGCCTTGCACGCGGCTGGCCGCGGCCGCCCGGGGTTCGATCCCCAGCATCCCATATGGTTCCCCCGAGCACTGCCAAGAATAATTCCTGAGTGCAGAGCCAGGAGAAACCCCTGAGCATTGCCGGGTGTGACCCAAAAAAGCAAAAAAAAAAAAAAAAGAAAAAGAAATAATTGGTGAATGCAATGGTATATGAAAAGAGAGATAATAATGTGGTTGTTTAAAAATGACTGATGAGTCAGTATAGTTCTGGTACATGTACTGTACTTTTGTGTGTGTGAAGGAAAGAGACTATGGTGGAGGAGTAAGGATGTAAGGAAGAAAGGAAGGTGGAGGGAGAGAAAAAAGGAAGGAAAGGGAGAATATTGATAAGGCAGAAACCTGATTGTTTATGTCCATAGAAAGTAAAAAGAATGGGATGGGATTTTTACTTTTATATCTCTTAATAAAATATTTTACTTCTTAGGGAATTTTCTCAAAAGTATTATTTTTATAGATTATCTTCCAAGCATTTCACATATATCTGTCATGTATCTGCATGCATTTTCATTATGAAAAAATTTCAAGAATTGAGGTCAAAGAGATAGTATGGAGTAGGGGGCAAGGCATTAGTGCCTTGCACATGGAAGGTGCCATTTCGATGCCTGGCCCCACATGTGGTGCCCAAGCACTAATACTAGTGATTTCTGAGCACAGAGCTGGGAGCAAACCCTGAGGATGAAATCAGCCATAGCACCACAAAGATCATGAGAAACTTATTATTATTTGTGCTACCTTTCCCTTTTTCACCTTCAACACAGATGTATTTACTTTCCAGCAGAGTCAAAGTAAATTACTTTGTTTTTTAATAATGGTAAATGCTGTTTATTATTACTGGAATGAGGCTCTAATCTAGAATCACAGTGAGGTCTCAATTTTTAATTAAACTGTTAGCATTGATTCTTAAACTTGTTATCTAATCTTTGTTAATTTAACAAGATGAACTGTAGATTATTCACTTTTTAGATCCTGAAAGCCAAATACATAATATTATTTAAGAGATTTAAGGATGGCATGATTCCTGAGAAGTTAGAGGTACCTGCCACCCCCTTTTTTAGATTACAGGAGGGGGACATGTGAGGTAGCTTAAACCTGGAGCATAAACCTTGTATGTGAGACCCAGAGTTTGATCCCTGATACTGTATTGCCCCTCACCCCAAGCACCACAGGATGACTCTGGTAACTCTTAGCATCACTAGGTTCTGGCAAGGGCAACTTATTGTATCTTTCATGGCACAGGGAAAAAGAATATGAAAATGTTAGATTTACTTAATGTTACCCATTGTACGTAAGATTCTAACCATAGGGAGGTAATTATTTGGTACGAAAAGTAATTTAGTTCTTGGAGTATGAGGTACCCTGTTTAAGATCATTTCCTGCAAACAGTCACATTTTTTGGTATTACTTTTATTTCTATAATGTAATGTATGTTCTAATTATAGAGGGAAATTTGTAAAAATAACTACAACTAGATCCTACTTGTAAACAATATCTGCTTTTTTAAAAAAAAATTCTTGTTGGCTTTTTGGGGTCACACCTCCTGGCAATCCTTAGAGGTTACTCCTGGCTCTGCATTCAGGAATTAAAATTCCTGATGGTGCCTGGGGACTGTAAGGCTTGCCTGGGATTGAACTTGGGTTGCCTACAAGCAAGGCAAATGCCCTACCTGCTGTACTATAGCTCCAGCTCCATGAGTTGGTAGTTTTAAAATGCTACGAGGTATATTTATTTTAAAAGATCTCCCACATGAAAATGAGAGAGGAGAGAGAGAGAGAGAGAGAGGCAGGAGAGAGAGAGAGAGAGAGAGAGAGAGAGAGAGAGAATGGGCTAGAGAGATAGTTCAGTGTTCAGGGGTTTAAGCACATGCTTTGCACAAGGTTGTTCTAGCCCCAGCACCATATGTGGTCCCCAAGTACCACCAGGAAGGAATCCTGAGCACAGACCTCAGGAATCAATGCTGAGAAAACCTATATATACAGCAAACAAATACACAAAAACAAACAAAAACAGAAAATATGAGAACAAACTAATCAATGCACCAGGAAAGATACTCCTAACATGAATTTTTTAATTAGGTAAACTTTGAGTAAGAATTAACACCTTAGAATGTGCCATTTAGTTAGAACTAGTTTAGTTAGAAATAAAATACTAAAATAGTTATTTTAACTTATATGTAAACTGTAGATTTATTAAAGAATTTCAAAAAATCTTAAGAAGTAGACATTCAGTTTAGTAAGGAGTCTTTGGATTTTGGATGCCTTAAACAGTTTAGGTTTTTTGTTTAGTTTTTGGTTTTGAGCCATACCCAGTGATTCTCAGGGTTGCTCCTGGCTCTGCACTTAAGAATTACTTCTGGTCGTGCTTGAGGATCATATGGGATACAAGGAATCAAACCTTGGTTGGCTGCCTGCAAGACAAACGCCCCTAATATTGTTTTGCCCCTGCCTTAATGAGTTTTAAAGGAAAATTTAAGCCTGAGTAAGCAGTAATAACAAAGATAATTTTTTCAGGAAATAATGTAATGTTTTTGGATTACCTTTTATGAGAATTTATAATTTTTAAATTATGTATATAAAATAGTGAAGCTGATGATGCATATTTTTAAATATTAATAATTTCAAGAATTTTAGATTTTTTAGAGAATAGCAAATGTGCTTTTAAGTTTTATTATTTTTCTTTTTAGAGCTCAGCTGTGCCTAAGACCTGGGTCTCAACAGACCATCTCTCCATTGTGTGGTAAGTAAATCTGACCTACTTTTTGTGATTTGTGGATATCTTTTATATCTCAACTATCTAAGAAATGGGTTTAGTACTAACAATTTGTTTGTTTTTACAGCATCACACCCAGTGATGCTCAGGTGTTGCTCCTGGCTCTGCACTCAGGAATTACTCCTGATCTTAGAGTGTATAACATTAAAGGAAACTTACTCCACTAAATGATAGCATTGTGTAGATAAGAAAAAGACAAAACAGACAGAAATAAAATAAAAAAATAACAAAAGAAAATAAATAAAAAATAAATAAATAAGGCAGGCTATGGGAGGAGGGAGGGAATTGGGGACATTGGTGGTGGGAAATGGGCACTGGTGGAGGATGGGGTGCTGGAACACTATGTGACCGAAACCTCCAAACACGAACATTTTAAATGTATATCTCACGGTGGTATAATAAAATATAAAAAATAAAATAAATAAATAAATAAAATTAAAAGGTCAAAAGAAAAGAGCAGAATAGGAAATTATCACAAACATGTGGGAGTCAGAGGGTAGGTAAGACAGAAAATGGAACAGTGTGCTAACCTCTGACTCCCTCACTGTTTATTATTATTATTATTATTATTGTTATTATTATTATTTTTGCTTTATTGGGTCACACCCAGCAGTGCTCAGGGGTTACTCCTGGCTCTGCACTTAGAATTACTCCTGGTGATGCTAGGGGACCATATGGGATGCCAGGGATTGAACCTAGGTGGGCCATGTGCAAGGCAAATGGAGCTATTGCTCCAACCCCAGAGCAGAAATTTTTTAAAGTATAAGAACAAAGCAGTGATTACCAGAAGGGTATGAAGTGGGTGAATATATCAGCTAGAAGCAATCAGTTGTATGATCCTGGGGTGGAAAATACACTTCTGTATTTTGTTGTTAGAGATGACTACAAGAGTATGCTACCCACATGGCAGAGCCTGGCAAGCTACCCGTGTTGTATTTGATATGCCAAATACCAGTAACAATTATAGACCTCATTCCCATGACCTGATGGAATGGTTTGAGGCTCTTTATGTTCCTGGAGCAAGCAGGTGCCCTTGAGCTCTGCTTGCATGAGACAGGACATATGGAGATGTTACTGGTGCCCGCTAGAGCAAATCGATGATGAACGGGAAGACAGTGATACAGTGATTTTGTTGTATGATCCTGGGGTGGTAAATATAATGTAGTGTAGAGTTGATTTGTAAGACTGTATACTTAAAACCTGTATAATGCTATAAAGCAACATTACTTCAGTAAAACCAATATAGTAATTGTGTGTTTATATCAAAAACATATTTTTAAAGAACACTTCATGTTATGCTTATTTATCTCTGTAGGTGTAAGCAATTGCAGTTGACTACAGTTCGAGCCTTCTTTGATCTTATTGATGCTGACACTAAACAGGTATGTATATTTAAAATTAATTTATTTCAGTAAAGTTAAAGATTTTGTTAACCTTAGTAATAGATTTAATGAACTTTTATTTTTTTATAAAAACAAAAACCTACATGTACCAACTGTAATTGGTTTCAGTATATAAATATCTTCATATTACAGTGCTTTGTCTACTATTGATAATTCATAAATGCAATGGGAATGAGAGTGAAAGAGAAGTCTGCCCACCTGCTCTCTTCTTTTTAAATTTTACCATGTAATTCTGACTTAATGAAAGGAAATTAGTTACACAAGCTATTTTAACATTCTTTTCCTTAGAAATGCGTGGTTGACATCATGATCTATCTTATTAGATTAAGAAAATGTTATAGCTACTTTACCTTTTTGATAGGACCTAAATACCTGTATTCATTGACTAAGCCAAGAATTTGAAATATTTACTTACAAAAGATAAACCTTTTCTGTAATGAAGCTTCATGTACTAAAGAATTTCTGAGTTGTTCAGTCAGCACAACTTATAGAAACCATCGTGTCCTTAAGAATATTATGATATTGTTTCTTCATGCTCGTATCTACTACAAGATAGTGCACACCAAGCATTTCTGCAGAATTCAGGGAATTATATCCTGATCACTTGATCACTGAATCCCGTTATACGTTTGCCGCGGGCGCCGTAACATTTCCATTGGACCTATCACGTGCCAATGTGCCCAATGGAATCTGGTTGATTCAGGAATAGAAGAGCCTCAAACCGTTCCTTCAGGGTCTAACAAGGAAGTCTGACCATCTTGTAGGTGGGCGGCCCGTGATCTTTTGACATCCGTGGGATCCAGTCGGTACGGCTCTAGTCCAGCGGTTGTCTCCAAATCGCTTACAGTCCAGCCCACTGATTTTCGATGCCTTGGCAAACGAGAGCGTCTTGACGCCGGAGGTCGTTCCCCTGGCGGTATCGAGTCTTCGTCCTCTTGGGAGCCCGTGCTTCTTTTGGGCCCGGTCGGGGTATGTATGCAGGGAGAGCGGTGGAGAAGAGATGGCCCGGGCGGGGTTCTTTGTCCTTGCTATTCCGCCTGAAGGCGGGGGTTTTAGGTCTTATCGTGGGGGTGGAGGGGGGCGTTTTTTGGTACGGAGGTGTTTGATGTCGGGGGGGGTCAGAGTGGGGTGGCTAGTGTGGGATCTTACTACATTTCTTGTAGTGGTGGTCCTGGTGGTGGATTGTTGGGTTTGAACCCTGTTATGGATGCGCTCAGTTCAAGTCAAGCTTTCGTAAATCGGGAAGAGCGGACTTATCCTACCTTGGTGCGGTGGGGGGGTGGGAATTTTTTAAAAAAAATTCTGTGTAATGGGTAAAGATTGACATTATACACAATAAACTGCCTTTCAGCTCAGGTTATTTTGCATTGCATCACTGTTCTATAGAAATATGAAGCTATGGTTTTAGCTTCTCCTTTTTGGAGAAAAAAATTCCTTGTGTGCTCCACATTCTTTCACATTGTGTTAAGATATCAGATATTCTTTCCATGAAGGCTTCAAATATTTACATGACTAAATGTGTGATCTCTCTATCAGTAGATCTCCAAGTAATGCTTTCCCTTATAATTATAGCGTAGACACTTGCTCCTGTAATATATTCTTAAAGTAGTGTCCGTCTTTTTCTCCAAATCCCTCAGAAAGTTTTATAATCATTTAGTACATTACTATAAAAATCATAAATACACTCTCTCCTGAAGAACATAATTAAAGAACCAAATCTTACTGTACCTTATCACATTTTAAACCACAAAATACTGCACTTACTTATTAAGCATATTTATGTATATTAATCACTTGATCACTTGATCACTTGACATCCCATTATTCATCGATTTCCTCAAGCGGGTGCCAGTAACATTTTCATTTGACCCGATCACGTGCCAGTGTAGTCCAATGGCATCTGGTTGCTTCAGGAATACGAAGAGCCTCAAACCATTCGTTCAGGGTCTTGGCGAAGAAGTCTGACCATCTTGTAGGTGGGTGGCCACGTGATCTTTTGACATCCCTTGGGATCCAGTTGGTAATGGCTCTCAGTCCAGCGGTCATCTCCAAATCGCATTACATGTCCAGCTCATCTGATTTTCGATGTCTTGGCAAACAAGACATTCTGACTCTGGAACAGGGACGGAGGTTGGAGCTCCAGATTCCTTCTCTCACATGAGTGAGGCGTGATATTTCAAGCATAGCTCTTTCGATTCCTCTTTGGGTGACCCAAATAGCATCCTCATCCTGCTTTCATAGAGCCCAGGTCTCTGAGGCATATTTTAATGCAGGGAGAATGGTGGAGTTGAAGAGATGTGCCCGGAGCCAGAGGTTCTTTGTCTTTTTTAGCTATTTCTTCGATGTTTTTGAAGGCATTCCATGCCGCTCTCTTCCTCCTCTGCAGCTCAGGTTTTGGTCATTCATCATGTTGACTTCTCGACCTAGGTACACATAACTGCTGCATTCAGAGATGTTTGTTCCATTGAGAGTGAATGGGGCCTCTGGAACTAGTTCATTTTTCATGAGCATAGTTTTGTTCAGATTCAGCTGTAAACCTATCTTTCCACATTCTTGGTCGAAGTCAGCCAGCATTTGTGCCGCTTGGCTAATGTTTGGTGTTATTGCAATGATGTCATCAGCGAAGTGGAGGTGGTGTAGTTGCTGACCTTCTATCTTCACTCCCATTCCTTCCCATTCTAATTGTCACATGATGTTCTCAAGGGTGGCGCTGAAGAGTTTTGACGAAATGGTATCACCCTGCCGAAAACCTCTTTTGACATCAATGATCACTTCCTTGTAGAATGGTGAGATCCTGGTGGTGAATCCGTAATACAGCTCCTGAAGGATCTTGATGTATTGGGTTTGAACGCCCTGTTTGGCTAGGGGTTTTGATGACCTCTTCAGTCTCCACAGAATCAAAGGCTGGCTGGCTGGCTTGCTGGCTTGCTTGCTTGCTTTTTTAATTT
>JAJIBD010009907.1:12500-48970 GCA_021461705.1 Cryptotis parvus | reverse complement strand
TCTCTGGGCTAATTATTTAGAGATCCAACATGGCCAGGCAAATATGCTGGGTAAGATCTAGCTAGTCCCACGGTGATTGTGGTAGCATGAGAGAATATTTATACCAGCCAGTACAGAAAATATGGTCAGATAAACTGCCACATTTAAACTACCCCCTATCTATGAAGTGATCTGCAGGAGACAATCTAGGGCAGATGCAGAGGCTTTTAGTCTTTTAGGTGCCCTGCAATATTTTATCATTTCTAAATATTTATTCAAATATAAGATTTTCATTCCTTAAATTAATATTCATTTCTAGTGTCTCAACTCTCTGAATCTATTATTACTCCATTATTTTATCAGTTCATTCATTTATGGAATAAAATAATTAAACCTGGGAAAATTAATGAGAATACCTGTTCATTTTAATCTAAATACTGGATCATCAACAGTTATACATTTATATTTTTTTAAAACTTTGAGTTAATGTGATCTAAGCTTTCTTTTCTATTTCAAGTTAATTTTCACCAAACTGTTTCATACTAGAAAATATTTATGTTTATATAGTGCATAACTTGATTGAGAAAAATTCATTTTACTAAGCGATGTGTTTAATTTTGATGTCCTAGATTTTGAGCTTAGCAGTTATTAGTTCAACTAAGTATCAGTGTGTTAAGTCAATTAGTTGTATACTACTAATAATTGTAATGACAACTTAACTGTGCTATTGGAATACAAGTCAAATTATCACTATTTGCAAATGACTTAAAGCTAAGAAAGTCCTAAAGGAGATATCAAAACACCTATAATTGAAAATTTTTCATCCTAGCATGTTTATCTTTCTCTGTTATACAAAATTTTGTACTTCTTTCTAGGAAATTCCTGCCCATAATTTAATAAATGTATTCTTTCACTGTTCTTGAAATGTACTAACCTAAAACACCTTTTTTTTGTTTTTTTTCCCCAAAATTTTATTACACCATTTTAGACATACAATTGAAAGATGCTCATGTAGAGTTTTGGTTCTACAGTGTTCCAACACCCATCCCTCCAGCCAAACCCATCTCCCATCACCAATGTCCCCACCTCCCTCCCCCTCCCATACCTCAACTACTTGGCGGGTTCTGTATGTCTTTTCTCTCCTCTCTATCTCCTCCCTCCTCCAAACTTTCCTGCACATTGTGGAATGCAGTGGATTAAAGGACATTACTGTTTCCACTATTTTGTTGACGGCCGCAAGACCTGGGCTCAAACTGGTTTTGCTCTGTTAATCTGGTCATGAGGTAGTATCCCAACATCCGGACAGCGCAGGTGGTGGCTAGTGTGGTGGGCGTAGTCTTATCCGTCTGCTTCCGGGACCCCCAGAGGTGATGGGCCCGCTCCCAAAACCCATCTGTCCTCTTGGGAGCCCCATGGTCAGCTGGGCCTGGGTTGAGCGAGTTCCGGCTTCCCCAGCCGCTTGTGAGGCTCTTCATGCTATGGCTGGTGGCCCCAGGGCAGCTCCTGGGCAGGGCCACCAGGCTCTACAAAATGGAGGGGGAAGGGCCGACCCCTGACTCCATCTGACGAATTCCCAGTGATTGCCGCTTCTGGGAGCCGCCTACCTGGGCTCGAACTGGTTTTGCTCTGTTAATCTGGTTGTGAGATAGTATCCCAGCATTCGGACAGAGAAAGTGGTGGCTAGTGTGGTGGGCGAGTCTCATTCGGCTGCTTCCGGGTCCCCCAGAGGTGATGGGCCCCCTCCCAAAACCCAGCTGTCCTCCCGGGAGCCCCATGGTCAGCTGGGCCTGGGGCGAGCCTAGTTCCAGCTTCCCCAGCCGCTTGTGAGGCTCGTCATGCTATGGCTGGTGGCCCTAGGGCCCTAAAAACACCTTTTTAGAATCATCTTTTATTAAACTCACAAAAGATAGTTATGTGCAAAGGTATATCTTTCAGAATTCTTCAAAATCTATATTATTTATCAATGTTTGTTTACGTAATTACTAGTTCTTTGTATAGTGGCCATCAATATTTAAAATATTACCGGTTAAGCTAGCCTGCAATTTCAGATGTAATTATAATGAAATATTTAGATACAATGAAATATATGTGAATTGACCCTGAATCATATTTCCTTTATTTGAAACTCTATACACTATACATGAAACTGTAAAATTTCCTTGTTGCTGGTCTTCCAGATAAGCTATTAGCCAAAGCACTCAATTTTCAGCTTTTGTCCCATCAAAATAATTTTCTTCTACAGTTTTAAAAGCTTTAGAACATGCAAAAGTATTGTTATGTAACACAACTGTTTACATATCCTTCTGAATTAGAAAGAGAATTTTTTTTGATCATTAATGTTATTTTATTTTTTTTTTTTTTTATTATACCACCGTGAAACATACAATTACAAAGGTGTTCATAATTGGTTCTTGGTAATACAGTATTCCAGCACCCATCCCTCCACCAATGCCCCATTTCCACCACCAATGTACCCCTCCCTCCAGTCCCCCACCCGCCTTAATAGCAGGTACCCCAGTTTCCCTCTCTTTCTCTCTCTATCTCTCTCTCTGTCTCTGCATCTCTCTCCCTCTTATTTTACACATTGTGGCTAGTCCTGCAGATATTTAGAGTTTATCACTTAAGTCTCTTTGTGTATATTCAGTGGTGAGTTTTAATCTGCCATTACCATTTCCCATATTTATTAAAACACTGGTATCTATATCCTATTAATGAATGCAGTCATTCTATATCTGTCCTTTTCCTTCTGACTAATTTCACTCAGCATGATAGACTCCATGTCCATCCATTTGCAGGTAAATTTCATAATTTCATCCTTAGAAAGAGAAATTTTGACTCTAAAGTCAGTGCCTATTTTACTTGAATATTATAGTATGTAGTACTTGTGATAATTATAAGCGCAAATAAATGAATGGTAGCTTACAGTTTTCTGTCTTAATAACTTCATTTATTATCCTTATCTTTCTTTCCTTTGGAAAAGAGAATATTTTAAGTTAGTAAAACTTTGAAGTTAGGTTATAAATCTTGCTTGTTGGCAAAAATAATTTGTCTGATAGATAGGAATTGAATTGACCTGATATAGAGGAAAGCAGTGATTGAACAAGGCTATATTCAAATACTTTCCATAGACCAGGATTCCACCTTTTCTTTATTTCCCTTAGAAAAAATGTTCTTAAGCGCAGTGCAGCCACATGAATGAGAAGGGCCCCTGAGACAAAAATAACATTTAGCAAGCATAACCCTTCTGCACAAAATGGAAAAACAAATGCCAGGATGTATTATCTTCAAGATGAACACTACCAAATTTCAAGTAGCAAAACATTTGCAAGATAAAGGGATTTTCACAATTGATACTCACATTAATTTGATTACAAATTGCTTCTATTAAATTACCTTCATGTGGCAAACCCATGTGTGTAATTGTATTATGAAACATTTTGAACTACAGAAAACATCCTATGTGCAGAAACCATTATTTTAAAAATAACTTAGTTAATAAATAGAAGAACTTTGAAAATTGCATTTAAAATATCTGCAGTCCTGAGCTTACATATTAGTAAACAGGTGCTTATCAGATATCAAGTACACTATTATAGAGTACAAATAATATTTTTTAAATATACCTTTTAATACCTGCATTAGCTTTAGTTTTTCATATTAGATTGATTTTATCAGGGCTAGTATTCAGAAAGCAGTATTATAAGGGAAGGGTATATTCAGTAATAAGCTACCAATTGAAAACTTAAAAGACAAATTGAAAAATTTAGGGGTATTTATTGATTATTTCTTTCTATGAATTAGATAAATGCCATCATTATTATATTTCGGTAAAGAAAAATGAAAACCTTTCTCCAGCCTAGAAAAACATATTTTGAGAGCTATTGAGTTAGGAAAATAATTGAGTTATCTAGGAGTTTTGCCTGAGCAAGTCTTGAAGTGATTCAATGATAGGAAAATGAGTCTGAATTTCCTTGAACAGAATAGCGCACATATAGGCCCTCCCTGGAGATGGGGAAGGAGGGTGGCAGAGGGAAGTACTTCTTAGAATTCAACAGAATGAGAATTGGTAGAAACTTAGAGAACAAAGAGGCTAAAAATAGCATGCACCTCCAAGGCCAAATGTACAGAGCCAGATGTGTGACTAAGGTGAGCTCTTAAATTCTGAAACTGGAAACAAAACCTGAGGGGAAAATAAAGACCCTCTCCTGGGAGTGAAACTTTCTTTAATTTTATTTATTAATTTATTTATTTTTAGAACAGTTGCATGAGATTATGACCACTGGCCAAATTTGACTATTATGTACAAGGGGTATTATTAGCCCAAAAGAAATGTGTTGAAAGTGTGAAATCCACATTGCAGTGAAACATTGCCTTTAAAAGGTACAATAAAAAATAATATCATTAATCCATTTTTAAATGTTAAAATGGTAGTATTATGGTAATGTTGGATATATAGTTTGACATTTTAAATCTTTTAATTTGACTTATAAGAATTAAAAACAGAATTTACTCTTTATATCTCAAGTAGATGAGGGAGGTTGACAGATTCTTTATTAACATGTATCCCTTCCAAGTATAATTTATATACATATTTACTGTTTATTTTTAAGTGGCAAGTTCTTCCAAAAGATTATATATTTTATAAATGACAGGGAGAAGTAAAAAGCTTTAAAGGAAAAAATTAGAGAAATAATCTCCAACATTTTCTTCATGTATAATATTGTTTTGCTAAAATATACATAATCATTGTGGTTTATGAATCAATTAGATGCCTGTGAATTAAAATACAATTGGACAGTATTTTAGGGACCATAGAGAGGATTCAAGAGGAGGATTTACTTGTAAGTGCATTTTAAATATTTATGAAATTGAAGGTTAAAGTTTAATATTGTAATAAAATAATTTACTATATTTATGAAATTGAAGGTTGAAGTTTAATATTGTAATAAAATATACTATATTTATGAAATTGAAGGTTGACGTTTAATATTGTAATAAAATATATTTACTATATTTACTATTTATTTATAAATTCCAAATTAATTTAGACTCAATTTGATATGAAATAAAGCATAATCTCTAATTTATTCAATTTGTATAAGTCTTGCCTTCTGATTTTTTAAGCCATCAGATGATTTAGAGAATATATTGCATGGGCTGTGATTTATTAAATTAAAATGAATGCCAATTACTTTAGTTATGGAGTAATATAATGCTAGCACATATAATATTTTTTGCATACATATTAGGATCACACTAAAACTTGAAGATAAAACAGTTTTCTTTCTCCCACCTTTATTTTAAAGCTAGAAAGATGCTCAGAATCCATTTCTGGACAGCAAAGAAAGACATAGTGGGCCCTAAGGAAGGGCTGGCATCAGGCTCTGGTGTCTCAGACCCTGATTTCTTGCAGACAATATCACCTCTTGAATTCTCAACTGTAGCCCCTTAATAAAAATAGTTATTTTATAGTTGTTGGCTTTGATCCTTGGTTTAATTATCCCACATTTCCTTGCTCATGAGTTATCATTTTGTGCCTTACAAAAATTGCTTTATTAACTAACCTTGAACCAACTGTAACATGTCTGAATAACTACATTGAAAATAGTATAGGGTCTGAGTTAATATGATTTTACTGAGTATGATAGTAAAAGAAACTGCTCCCAATTCAGTAAACCCATTCTCTATACACTTTATGCCTTTACTTTTATATGTGATTAAATGAACCATTATGAATTCCCCAAATAACTTCAATATGTTTTTGTGATAAAGTGTGCCATTGTATTCAAATATTTATCTCATTCATTGTAACAGTAATGATGTGGGCAATGCTTAATATCATATACCGATTTCCCTATTGATATTCTTAATACAAGGAGCAGATGTTCATATATTTAAATTATATTTTTTAAAATTCACATGGGTTAACATCAACTTTTTTGGTGAATTTAAATGCAGCACAATATTTTTAAGCATAGAATTTAAATTAGGGAGGCAATTTATTAAGTAATTATATTTTTTACAATTCAAGCCTCCTGTTGCTACAAAGAGGCAAGTAAGAGATTATGAAAGTGGGGAGACACAGAGATAATGTAGTGTTACAGTGCCTTGCATGCAGCAGACCCAATTCAGATCCCCAGCATCCTATACTGTCCACTGAGCCCTGTCAGGAGTGACCTGTGAGGACAGGGTCAAGAATAAGCCCTGATCACTGCCAGGTGTACCCCAAAACGAAATAAAACAATTGTGAAGGGGAACAGGAGATATTGTACAGTGGTTAAGGCACTTACCTTGCTCCTAGTCAACCCAGGTTCAACTTTCTGCATACTGTATGGTTCCTGGAACCTACCAGGTATGATTCCTGAGCATAGAAGCATATATGACTCAAATGAAGAGAAAGAGAAAGAGAGAGAGAGGAGACAGAAAGAAAAAATTGTAAAAAGAAATTGGGACCACAGAAATACAGCTTGGGGTTAAGGTTTTTCCATATACATTGGCTCACCTTGCCTCATCCTCATCATCACATATAACCCCCAAACATTGCCAGGAGCTATCCATTGCTCAGTCTAGCTAAACAAACAAAAAACCTATCCTAAAAATAAAATAAATTATTACAAACCTATTTTTGATATTGACAGCACTAATTTTAGTAGTAACCCTATATTCATTAGACATATTTACATATTTCAAACATTTTTTTTCCTTTTCACGTTTTTCCTTTCAAATTTCATTATAGACTGTAACAATCTTTAGACTACAATACTGCTTAGTTCACAATTCAAGGGTCAACTTTGGAAAAAAAAACCTTTTAGGAAATTTCAAGAAGTTAAGATAACATTTATTCCTTAAGAGTTAAATAACTGTTCTGTGAACAATATAAACTAACTTATCCTAATTTAGAAGATTTGATTTGCCAATTAAACTTGATGGAACTTGTAGAGTTATACTGTATGATACGATTTTCACAGAACTTAATAGCCAGTACTTTGTGGCAAAGTTACTGATGTGATGAATATGAGGCTGCTTACTGAGATTATAGCTGGCTATCTTTATATTTAGTGTGTTTCTTTAGTGAATAGTTTCCTATCATAAGAATGTGTTTATTCCCTCCCTCCCCACATCAACTCTGCTAAGAATCTAATAGAGAAGTTCTGTTCAAAGAATGACTCTTACATCAGAGTTAGTTCTGAGGGTAAAGTTGGTAGTTCGTGTTTAGAAAAAATTGAAACGTGTTCACACTGCCATTGTGTCTAATCCTTATCTAAAGGAATATGCTGAAATTAGGTTTTGATGCTGAAATTAGGTTTTGATGTTAGATTTATGTGTGGGTTCAAATTTTTTGGAATACACATTCCATAAAGGGTTCACATAAGGTTTTTCTAAGTGGATATTTGCTAATACATGCCACTTTGGCTTGAGGAAATAAAGTCAATTGGACAAGCAATTATCATTCATCAAAGAATGATGACCCTAAAAAATTTGTGAGTATCTCCAGAAATAACCTATTTTAAAAAATCATATTGTTTCTGGACCATATCTGGCGATGCTCAAGGCTTACCACTGGCTCTGTGTTCAGGGATCACTCCCGTAGCTGCTCAGGGGCTGTAAAGGGTGCTAGGGAAACAGGCATTTATTGTGAGACATTTATCCTAAGGGAAGAAAAAATTTAATGTTCAAAGTTTAATTAAATAAATTCACCTTACCCTCATGTATAACTCCATTCTCTCCCCATAAAGCCCACAGGTCCTTTCTCACAGAATATAAACCTCTGGTTGAACCCATTTCACTTTACAATTTATAGTTACACAATCATGTTCCATAGGTGTGATGTTGTATTTTTTCTTCTAACAGCCAGGCCCAAAAGAACAGGTCCCCATGCACCCCAGTACCTATGTGCTATTCATATATAGTAAGGCGTTCTAGTCAGATCCGCAGTAAAAAGGAAACATATCCAGAAAAAAAGGATTGCTTTTTACTTGTACCTTTGCAGAATATATGATTCCTTTGAGTGCTACTGAGTAGGAGAAGTATAAATCCTCTAGACCTGTGATTCTCACCACTAAGCGTATGTGGCTTCAAACCATTTGAAGTGTTACTAGTTCTAATTGATGTGTGCTGTCCCAATATGAATTATAAGTCACATTCTGACATACTTACATTAAAAATGATGACATAAAATATATCATTAGTAATTTTATAAAGAAACTATATTAAAATAGCAGCTTAAGTTTGTTTTAAATGTATTACTGGCATTAGTTTCATCTGTTTCAGTTTAATTTAATATATTTCTTTGTAAATATTAAACAGAGTATACCATTTGTCTTTTTTGCTTTTATTGGAGATGCCATTTTAGAGTACCTTCTAGGGTAGATGAGAAGCCTGCTTTTCTTAAGGTTGACCCACGTTTGACCTCCTGGAATAGTCAATGGTCCCCAAGCACTACCAGGAGTGATACTTTGAGTACAGATCCTTGAGAAGGACCTGAGTACTGCTGGGTGTGATTAAAAAAAAAACTAAAATAAACAGAAAAGCTAGAGTATCTTTTATGGGAGTTCTATTATGGTACATAAGCTCTGGATGAGTAGTAGGCTAAAATCACTCTAATTCATTAACTTATTTACATTCTGAAGGGTATTTCAGGTTCAGGGAAATGGAGATTGGGTAGAGGGTAGATAATTTGCCTTGCGAATGGCTGACCTGCAGTTGATTTCTGGCACCCTAGACAGTGCTTGAGTCAGAGTGAGGTGTAAGGTCTGAACTTTGCTGGGCGTTGTCTCCAAAACAAACAAACAAAATGCTCCTTTTTACATAAAAGTTACCAGAGCATAGTGAAGCCTTTAAAGTACACCAAAGTTTGGTTTGGGTTTTGTTACTGTGCAAGTTTGAGTGTATGGTGGTGGATTAATTTTAATATTTTAAAAGATTGAAAACAAAGTCAATAGCTACTTACAGCAAAACATTAACCAAATGCTTGAGACCAAAATAAAAGTAAAAATAAATTAAATAAGCTTTTTTAGGCAACAGGAAGAATTGAAAATTGTCTCTTTAAAAATAGAAATAAAGTTACAAGAAGAAACAGAATAAGTATCCTGAAAACAAGCCTATATTAATGTAGCTTATGAAATAATTCAGTTGAAAAACAGAACTTTGCTTCCTGTGTGGAAGTTGTGATAATTATCCAATGTATGAATGAGGTTTGAGAGTGTTTCCCAGCCTTCGTTTCATAGGTTGGGTGCTTTTTGTTAGTCTTAGACTTCTGTAAACTTGAACATTCCTGACTTTTCTCTTCACCCAAATTGTGGGAGTGTGTGGCTCATTATTATGATTCACGCTGGGTTCTCTTAGAATGTAAATCCTGATTTTTTGTGATTCCAATTCACAATAGATGTCATTGACACTTCTTCAAAGGTCCTTATTTTTACTATTAAATCCAGATTTAAAAAAATAAAAAGACATATTAAATTATCATGCTATGCCTAACACTTTCTTAGGCAATTCTTGCCATAGCAGTTCTTTGAACAGACACACTTTCTACTGACCTAGTACGATTGCGGTATCATGGCACCTTACAGAGAGTGTCACGTCTTAGAAGCAGAAGGATATGGAAGCAAAGGCACTTAGGTGATTAGAGCACAGATAATAGTACACATAATTATTAGAAATAAACTTTGTGTCGGTGAATATTTGGTTTTTCATTCAAATAAAGAACTTAAGCTATTCCCTCTCTATGTATAATTGCCACCGAAAAACACATAGACTGCACTAATTAGGCTTGTGTAGCCTAAGGCCACCCCCTTAATTGCTTTGTGCCTCTCTTTCTCATAAGTGAAAATAAAACTTATAATGCCTGCCTTTCAGATCCTTACAGTCGCTGGTGCAATCAAAAGGAGATATTTATCAGGTTACAAAAGAATTCTGAGTCTCAGAAGGATGAGCATAGAAGTAGGCAAACTTGACTATACCAACAATAAACTCTATGGGCTTTGCCGTTTGACTTCTGTGGTTAAAACCTCAGTATTTCTGCAGCGCCTGTAATTCCCTTGGCTTGAAACATTTGACTCAAAAAGGAAAATAAGCAACAGAACACGTATAATACTCAAAATGCATAATTGTCTCTTAATTTCTACACATTCATTTAACTTATTCTGTAAATTTTACAATGTTATTTAGCTTAGTCCTGGAAGCCTATTCTAATAAAGCAAGTTTATTTACTTTTAATCATTAGAAAATTCTTCTTAATTAGGTGAAAAGAAAGTAACTAGAATTTCTTGTTTTTGTAAAAATCAGTAAAATTTGTAGTACTTAGCAACAGCAATTGCAAATAGTGTGTGTTGGGTCCCAAGACATTGTGAATTTTGGATAAATTTATAGATTATGCCATTCACTGAGCGTAACCTATCGATTGGTGACTGGTGTTTAAAATAGGCATTACAAAGTCTTGGGGAATTTTTTCAGCTATAGGAAATCAAGCCTAGAAAAAAAGACACAATTATAATAATTTCTGCATAAAAACTTCTATTTAGTTTCTTTTCTTTACATAAGGTTTGCCATGACTAATCATCTCTGTTATTTTCCTAAAATCAGATTCTGCATAAACATAAGCTTTAGGAGATGTTGGTCATTGAGAGAAAGTTGAAATGAAAAGAAATATGAATTAGGCATTGTTTAAGATTTTATATACATTTCCTTTTGTGGTTGCCATTTTCTTCCATCAAATATTTGTAGAAGTTATTGCCACAATAACTTCAAAAAAAATTAAAAATTGTCTAAAAACCTGTCACATAAACACATTAACTGATAATTGTACCAATAAGCTTTCATCGGGAAGGTGTTTTGAATCTGAATATGTATTAATTTGCATGAGTTTTTGTGACTATGCTATACTTGAGATCTGAGGTGTCAAAAACATATACACAATTCTAGAATAGAAGACTAAAGCAAACTATATTTAAAATTGGTTCCCATAAATTATGCCTGTTTTCTATTTCTAC
Organism: Cryptotis parvus; assembly: GCA_021461705.1. Taxonomy (NCBI): domain Eukaryota; kingdom Metazoa; phylum Chordata; class Mammalia; order Eulipotyphla; family Soricidae; genus Cryptotis; species Cryptotis parvus. The sequence goes on along the minus strand of JAJIBD010009907.1, from coordinate 38,000 downwards.
CCACTTGCATACTCTCATAGAAATACTATTAATACATAAATGATTTTCAGTTATGTAATAATCTTCTACTATATGCTTTATTATGATTTATTGAATCAATATTTTTTGCAACAAAAATGGTAAAGCTTCCTTCATAATATGTACTGAAATGATTCAGTGTATTGATATGAGCTTACTTTAGGATATTAATAATACGCATTAAAAATATGTATCGGGGCCAAAATGATATTATTCAGGGTAGGGCATTTGCCTTGAACACAGCCAATCTGGGTTCAATTCCCTGCATCCCAAGCTCCTTCAGGAGTGATCCCTTAGCACAGTCATGTGTGGCCGAAACACCACGAATAATTTTAAAAAAATTAACCTGAAATCCTTTGACCATTTAAATTGTGTGGTGTGTTTGTGGAGTGAGCATATGTATGTGTATAAGCGAGAGAACCAGAGAAAGGAAGCAATGTGTTATTATCAACAAAGAGATTCATGTACAAAGTCATTGTTTACAGAAAGGACTGATATTGATATAAAAAATAACATTCTGCCAAAGTACATAGAATTTATGCATGGTAATTTAATTTGATGATCACATTTGTTATTTAAATATCTGCTAAAGAATAAAAAAGTGGATATAGACCAACAAATCATTTTTTTGAAATAGGGTTACAATAACAATATTTGAGCAGGCAAATTATTGTCATTTTACATAGTGTGCAGATTTTTTGTCTATGATTATATGTAAGAGACAGTTAATTTGTATATATTTTTTCACGTTCTTTCAAGCTGTATCAGCTTTATTAAAGACAATTTTCATAAATTGTCATGGAGATGTTACTGGTGCCCGCTCAAGCAAATCGATGATGAACGGGAAGACAGTGATACAGTGATTTCAGGCAGGACATGGACAGACCATTGTAAACACCACGATAACTTTCAAACACCCTTCTTCAATGGATTACCAAAATCAGAAAGCTGCTATAAAACCCCATGCCACTTTCATCTGAGAAGCTGACCAAGGCAAGGTTAGAGGGATAGTCGACATTTCATATTTAATGTGTCTAACAATTGTTCACAAACTGTCCCTTGACTTTCAGGAAATAAAAGAGAAATGACAGAATGATCAATCTGAAGTCCACAGTCTGAAAAAGGATCCAGTCTGAGGGCTGTTATCCCTCAGTTAGGGCTCTGCAAAGTGCAGAGAGCCTGAAATCCTTTTGGGGAGACCAGCTCAACAGCTGCCTCTGGGTTTAAGGGATTCAAGTCTATGGTGAAGGCGGAGAGCAGGATAGGCCATAGAAAGGCAGTTTAGTCTTTTTCCACTACAAGGTGTTGGGTGCCAAAGCGGCTAATGTGTCAGGGAATCCCCTTGGACACCAAGAGGAAGTCTCCCCAAAACTCGTTTGTAAAGTTGCTTCCCCTAGAGCAATCCTGTTAGTTATTTATGCCCCCCAAAAAAAAAAAAACCCAAGTGTTCTATGTGCTAACAGCATAGCTTAAAAAATAATAAAGCAAAATTCTGCATTCTTATAAAACTAGATAATAAAAATGCTATCTCAAACTGTACAGTCAGCAGAAGCACACAATAACCAAAACCACATACACTTCTCTTGGCATCTACAGCACCTTCAGCTTTCTGTGCCCGGTCTGTTTGGGCACCTCCGTTCCGGCAGGGTCATTACCATCCTTGCGAGAATCAGCCTTGCTCTTTTCCCCGTGGGTGCTTTCTCTCTCTTCTTTGCAGAAGCTATAGGTGTGCAACTACACATGGCCTTGAAGGCATTTTCCTTTACAGAGTTTCTTGAATCTGAAGGATTAAGTCTTTGCCATATTGGGGAAATTTCAGTCATTATTTTGAGTAACTTTTCCATGTGTCCAGCTTTCTCTCCCAGTTCAGGGATTCCAATGATTCCAATATTTTTTTGCAGTAATAGAGCTCATGGATGTTCTGTTGCCCACGATTTTCAATTTTTCCTCTGCTCAAATTCATCATAGAAGTTATTTTTTCCTTCTTATCTGAATTTTTTCTCCTCCCCATTCTTCTGCCTACTGCTTCTATTGAACCCTTTATTTTAGTTATGATTTATACTATTCAAAGGTTTCACTTAGTTCTTTTATCTAGCAAGTGTCCTTAACTGTTTTTAACATTTTTTTTAATTGCTACAAAAGAAATTATAGTTACTAATCGAAGATTTTTTTGTGTGTGTTTGAGTTAATGCTTTAAAATCTGTGAGATAGTCTGCCTTTTCGGTAATGTCAATGAAGCATGTTGTATTTTCTCATTTGTTTTGATGTCTCTCTCGTGACCATATAATGCATGATTTTCCTTTAAAACAGGATCATTTTATTGGTGTATTAGGGGTCACTGGAAATTATTCAAGCTCCCTTTTGTAGGTGAAGGGGCACATCCATCAGTTCTGTCTTTATGCCTGGCTCTGAGCTCTGAGAACTCTCCAGTCAGGGCCTGCAGCATGCTGAGTCTGAATCAAACCAGGGTTTATTATTTAAAAATGAAGAAGAAGAAGAAGAAGAAGAAGAAGAAGAAGAAGAAGAAGAAGAAGAAGAAGAAGAAGAAGAAGAAGAAAGAAGAAGAAAGAAGAAGAAGAAGAAGAAGAAGAAGAAGAAGAAGAAGAAGAAGAAGAAGAAGAAGAAGAAGAAGAAGGAGAAGGAGAAGGAGAAGGAGAAGGAGAAGGAGAAAAGGAGAAGGAGAAGGAGAAGGAGAAGGAGAAGGAGAAGGAGAAGGAGGAGGAGGAGGAGGAGAAGGAGAAGGAGAAGGAGAAGGAGAAGGAGAAGGAGAAGGAGAAGGAGAAGGAGAAGGAGAAGGAGAAGGAGAAGGAGAAGGAGAAGAAGAAGAAGAAGAAGAAGAAGAAGAAGAAGAAGAAGAAGAAGAAGAAGAAGAAGAAGAAGAAGAAGAAGAAACTACTTTTTAACAACTCTTTGGACTCATGGAAACCTCTTTCTTTTAACTGGCTATATATGATTCTTTTTCTAAAGTTAAAAGTGCCGACCTTTTTCTGGTAAAAGAAACCCCCTGTTTTGGAGGGTTATCTTAAGTTGTATGTTCTCTACCTGGTCTGAGATATTTGTTCCCTTAAGTATTTCAGCCCCTTGGGGCCGGAGCAATAGCCCAGCGGGTAGGGCGTTTGGCTTGCATGCGGCCTGCCTATGCTGGTCTGGGTTCTATCCCCGGCATCCTATATGGTCCCCGAGCACCACCAGGAGTGATTCCTGAGTGCAGAGCCAGGAGAAACCCCTGAGCAATGCCGGGTGTGACCCAAAAAGCAAAAAAAAAAAAAAAAAAAAAGAATTTCAGCCCCTGGGGGACTGGAGCAATAGTACAATAGTACAGCTGGTAGAGTTTTCGCTTGCATGTGGTCAACCTCGGTTCAATCCCTAGCATAATATTTGGCTCCTTGAGCACCTCCAGGAGTAATCCCTGGGCATTTCTGTGTATGACCCAAAAATAGCACGACAAAAAAAAATAGAATTTCAGCTCCATCTCAGAAGCCTCACAGTCTAACGCTGTGTACAGAGCACTGTGTTACATGAAGAAGTGACAATGGTAACATCTCTGACTGGTCTAGGCACCCCTGTACACGCAAAGAAGCAAAGGATAGAAGCTGACTCATCACAGTTCCAAGAAGAGGGAAGCTGTGCCCAGACATTATGGTCTGGAGTAGTCAGAGTAGGAAACTTCTCTACTCCTGGGTAAGGAGAAAACTCCCTTCACAGTGTATCTCCTTTGACACCACACAGGAGAAAAGAGGCTTGTGAAGGTGCTTATCACAATCCTTGGCAGCTGGACCTAGCTGCAGCTCCACCCTTAGCCTTTGCTAGCTAGCTAATGCGAATGCAATCAAAAGTTTTTAGTGGCATTTGACCAGAGAAAAGCCATTGTTATCCATACCTTTTCTGTTTTACAATTATGCTTCTTTTCTAGTCTTTAGTCTAGAGAAAGTAAGGGTTTTCGTGATTGTTAAAATGTTGTTAATTGGAATCTTCTTTCTCCCCAAATTTGAGGTAAATGTAATAAAGTGAAACTCCAGGCAGCATGCAATTGTGCCATTATCCACTTGTAAAATCTCAAATTAGTGTGCTTTCTTTTCCCTGTTGTATGTGTTAACCATTAATCCCTGATTTATTCATTAAATAATTATAAATTGTTTATTCACAGTTTTATGTACTGAAAATATAAGCCCCTAATTCACCAAGTACATTTAATTCCTCAAAGGTACCTGAGACTATAGTTCTTAATATTAATAACTGTACAATATGATAACATTTTGGTTAATGATGAATTCTTTTTAGTTTAAGTTTTTGCTTTGGGTTTGGGGCTGCTCTGATTGGTATGCAGAGCTCACTTCCAGCTCTGTGCTCAGGGGTCTTTTCTGGGGAACCACATAAGGTTCCTGGTTTGGCGATGTGCAAAGTAAACACAAGCTAAGCCTGCATGATTTACAGAGTGTTCAGAATAGAGTTTCAGGCATAACATATTCCAAACTCAGTACTAGGACATACAACTTTCCCTCCAACAGTGCCCATAGCCCCCTTCATGTGCAGCCAGCCTCTATTGCAGGCACATTTTAAAATCTATTCATTATCATTTGGGTCTCCTGTTAGCATTTTTGTTGACTCTGTTGTGGTACCTGAGATCTTACAAGGCTTCGTTATTTGAAAAAGGGGGCAGGAGTGATAACAGTGGGTAGGGTGTTTGCCTTGCACGGACAGCCTGGGTTCAATCCCTGGCATTCCATGTGGTCCACTGAGCACCGCCAAGAGTAACCCCTGAGCACCACTAAATGTAATAGAAAAAAGGACCCTACCCTCTTAATATCTCTTTGGACTCATGACAACGTCTTTCTTTTAACAGGCTATATATGACTCTTATCTTACAGATATAAGGAAACTTCACCCAGCTGTGCTCAGTTGTTAGTCCTAGCCCATGCTCAGGACTCACTCCTCATGGTGCTCCTGGGAACATACGTCAGGAACAGGATCAGGGTCAGCTGAGTGCAAGACAAACATAGTAACTTGTCTACAATTTATAATTATTTATTTTCATACTTTTAGTCCACTATGGACTATCTAGTGATAATCTGTATGAACATGATGTTTGACAGTTACTTTTGTAGAAACCCATCTTAAGAAGATCTAAGACTAAGAAAAGACGTGGCATTAGAACCACTCCAAGACACTATTCTTGTTTGTTGTTGGCTCTTCACCCAGGAATTAATCCTGGCAGTGCTTGGGGGACCATGTGGGTACCAGTGATTGACCCTAGTCAGCCGGTTGGAAGGCCAGCACCCTACCCACTGTACTCTCTCTGGGCCTCTAGTATGTTTGTTGGTTGTAAACAACTTCTGTAACCTTCTGTCTTATCATCAAGCAGCATGAAAACTAGTCACAAAGTCTAGCAGCATCAACAATGATAATATAAATGAGATGAAACGAAAGAATAAAGGTCTGAACTTTACTGACTCAAGGTTATATCTCCTAGTACCTTTATCTTTGACCAGAGCTATTGCTGAGAACATTATCTTTGAAAAACTTAGAAAGCAACAGACAAAATGAATGAAATATAATAGTTACTTTAACATTGATGCTTTTATAAGATTTACATTTTTAAGTCTCCTAAGGGTTCTCAATTTATTATCTAAAATCAGACCAATATTCATTGCTTAATTAGTTATATGATTTGCAAGTATTTTATCCTAAATATTTGTATCATGTTTTATGTAATTCACATACTGAACTATATTCCTTTACATTCTTTACTAAGTTTTGTACAGTGCTTGCTACTCATACCCTAAGTGTGTCGTTAAACTCCATTTGACTTGGTACTGCAGTATAGTTATAACAACAATGGCTTTCCTGTTTTTACATATGTGTGTGATGGTCAGTTTATGGAGTTTATGGCTATGTGACTGACTGACAGTAACAAGTACAGAACGGGTCTAGAGGCTTTAATCTCCTTTTAATACTTTCTTCAAACTATCTCCCTAGCTCTGCCCTTAGGCAAGCTCAACCAACCCTTCTCTCTGCTCCTCTAACTCTCTATCCTGTCAGGTTGTCTGCTCCTCCAACTCACTTCTGCCAGCCAGACTGAGAACCCAGTCTCAACTGACATCTCAATTGTTTTTCCAACTCTTATATTTCCCCATAATCAGGACATTGGACATTCCTTTAAGAAGTAAAAGCCGTCCCTTTAAGGGATTTCCTAAATCTCTTCCAACTCTTATATGTCCCCATAATTAGAACATCAGCCGTCCCTTTAAGAACTAAAAGCCATCCCTTTAAGGGATTTCTTAAATCTCTTCCAACTCTTATATGTCCCCATAATTAGAACATCCTGCCACCCCAGCAGAGCCTCACAACAAGCCAGACGACACCCTCCTACTCCATGGGGCCCGCCATTTTCCACACCCAGACTTCCCTCTTGTCGCAACTCCACCCAGCAGACGAGACTATTATATTGTGGTCGCAGAGCCGCTAGGCGGTTCATCAATAAATGCTTTATTTAGAGGTGACTACAACAGTATACCACCCACGCGGCAAGCCTGGCAAGCTGCTCATGTCGTATTTGATATGCCAAATACCAGTAGTATTTATATTAGGTCATTCCTGTGACCTAATATAATGGTTTGAGGCTCTTTATGTTCCTGGAGCAAGTGGATGCCTTTGGGTTCTACTAGCATGAGACAGGATATGGAGATATTACTGGTGCCCGCTCTAGCAAATAGATGATTAACGGGAAGATAGTGATAGTGATAGTGAATTAGAACATCAGCCATCCCTTTAAGAAGTAAAGCCATCCCTTTAAGGGATTTCTTAAATCCCTGAAAGGGTCATTATGTGATGACTAATAGAAGAAAATACGTTGGAATTTTCCATGAGAAAATATTTTGACTTGACTTTGACATTTCAAAACTGTTCCTCATTTCCAATTTTGAATTATTTTGACTTAATTGTCAGTAATACATTTAAGTCTGATTTTACAGTCATATTGAGGCTCAATGAATGTTTTATATTTGAAATATTATGTATTCCTAGAAACTTACTGTAAAAAGAGTGAATTCCTAAAAAATTTTTTAAAATTGGAAACTTATTTTTTTCAATTCTTAGGTCTTGGGGTTTTAAAGCATTTTTTATTTCTATTTCTCTAATTTCCTTTCAGAATTCATATTTTTATTTCTTAAATATTTCTCGAACAGTTGAAAATTACTTGTATCACTTGTCTTCCCATTGTTCATCAATTTACTTGAGCAGGCAAGGTAACATCTCCATTTGTCCCTCTTCACATTCTAGTACAGCCCAAGTGCCTCTGACCGCTCCAAGAACATGAAGAGCCTGAAACCATTCCTTCAGGTGATGGGAATGAGGTCTATTATTATTACTGGTTTTGGCATATCAACAACTACACGGGTAGCTGGCCAGGCTCTTCTGTGTGGGCGCTCAAAGTTTTTGCATTTACTGATGTACCACGGCTGTGCAGAAACTGGAAGAGTCGGTAGCAGCTCCATCTGTGTCTGTGGAATAGGCCTCTCTCTAGGGTGAGGTTCTAACGAGCTGGGCTTGAGATTGGCTTCTCTCTCTGGATGGAGCTCCTACGAGCTGTGTAAATTTTTGAACTATTGTCAACTGTTTTCACAGTTGAAATAACTCAAAAAATAGAGAGATTGAGTATAAATCCACACAGGCAAATATTAAGCACCTAAGCATAATCATGGATATATGATCTAAAATTGTGCATTATATATCTGCACAAAAACATATACACCCTTTCTCCAGTAATAAAAGGAGATATTTTTATATAAAGTATTGATACTTATTATCTGTAGTTTTAGGATCTATGTATTTTTCTTTACTGTAATTCTATCATAACAATAAAATAAATTAAAACATATAATGCGGCCACATGGTTCATCAATAAATGCTCGAGATTAGAGGTGACTACAAGAGTATCCCACCTGCACAGCAGAGCCTGACAAGCTACCCATGTCGTATTTGATATGCTAAATACCTGTAACAATTATAGAACTCATTCCCATGTCCTGATGGAATGGTTTGAGGGTCTTTATGTTCCTGGAGCTAGCAGATGCCCTTGGGCTACACTAGCATGTGACAGGACATGTATGGAGATGCTACTGGTGCCCACTCAAGCAAATTGATGATCAACCAGAAGATAAGAGATACAAGTGATAATTCAAACATATCTTGGAAAGTAGGAATTTATTGAAAAAGAAATGAAGTGTGAAAAATACAAACTCAAGAGCTGAACCAATTTTCAGTAATGAGAGATTTGAGGTATTCATTGTTTGCAAATTCCAATTACTTTGATACTCAATTATTTAAATCAGTTAAGTTTTAACTTGAAAATTCATTGTTTTATATACTTCTTTTAGTAACCCAATATCCTTAAAATCATAAATATGCAAACTTAGAAGTTTTATTGTAATAAAATTACAATATGATAAGATTTCATCTTCAAGACAAGATTTTATCTTATTACAATATGATAAGATCTCTTTAGGAATTCTGAACTATACTTTGTCATTAAAAGGTTTTGAGACTTCTGTCCGCCTGCTATATTCAGTATAAAATTCAGTAGAAAGTCAATAAACTTTTGACATAAATTAGTAAAATTGCAATATATATTGAAATATTTTGTAAAATAAAATGAGACATTTAGAAGTCTTTTATGTTAAGCCTATATTCAAATTACTAAATTTAATTAAACTGTGTTTACAGACACCATGTTTCAAGACCTAATGAGATCAATGCTCTTTGGTTGAGGCAATACAAATTCTATGGTTCTGACTATCAGAATAAAATAAAAATTCAGGTCATATGAGCTACTTAACCTTTTTTTATTCAAAGAGATTAATCAAATTAATACACTAATAAGAGACATATTTATCCAATTTAGTAAAGTAAATTAAACATTATTAAACCAATTTATATGTAAACACTATTGAATAAATAAAATTTGTTTATATATTGAAATTTGTATGGTATTTACTGAATTATTTTAACACATTGTATTAAAGATATTATATTTACTTGAAAATATAAATATAAAAGCCAAATATGGATCTTGAATATCTTATGCCCAATAAAATAAATAATATTTTAAAAAAGACAATTCAATTTCTATCTATATGTGGAGGATAAACAAAGTATAGAAATAATCAAACAAAGAAGCTACATATATTTAGATTCTTAAAAATTAAATGATAGTCGGGCCGGAGCGATAGCCCAGCGGGTAGGGTGTTTGCCTTGCACGTGGCTGGCCTGTGCCGGCCCGGGTTCGATCCCTGGCGTCCCATATGGTCCCCCGAGCACCGCCAGGAGTAATTCCTGAGTGCAGAGCCAGGAGTAACCCCTGAGCATTGCCAGGCGTGACCCAAAAAAGCAAAAAAAAAAAAAAAAATTAAATGATAGTCCTTAAAATTAAATGCTAGTTACATAAGCAGAATAGCAGGAGAGCAGGTAAATAGTGATCATTTTTGAGATATGAAGAGTACCTTATCGATGATCACAATGTAGCATTTATGAATATCAATATGTCCAAATTTATGAAGTACATTTGAAATCTAAATAATATTTCACCTAAAACAACATCAATAAAACTTTAAAAATAACAAAAATTGAATTTTCTCATACTTGACTTAGTTATTTTTTATTTCGTTGTTTGTCTTTTGTCTTTTTGGGTCACAACAGAAAAGTTATGCTAGTGGTTACTGGCTGTGCACTTAAGAATTATTCCTGGTGGTGCTCAGGGACCCATATGGAATGCCGAGGATTAAACCCAGATTGGCCTAGAGCAAGGCAAAAGCTCTACATACTGCTCTATCACTCTGGCTAGCCATTCTTAGTTTTAAGTAATTAAAATGTGCTTATATTAATATATCTCATAAAATAAATTCATTTCAACTGTGTAAGATGCAACTGTTTCTCCCTTTCTTTTTTTTCTTTTTTCTTTTTTGACTACATCTGGTTGTGCATTGAGCTTAATCCTGAATGTGTGATTAAGGATCATTCCTGCTGCTTCTCCAGGGATACTGTGCGGTGCTAGAATTGAACCAGGTTGGACTGTTTGAAAAGCAAGCTCTTGTCTGCTATACTATTATCTAGCGCAAGAAATAAACTTTCAAAATACTTATATTATTGCCAGATCAAAGGACATGATCTTAAATAATCTGTCAGAGAAAAACATACTTTTGCCATTGACTCTACTTTTGTGTTCTTATGAAATGATCTATCATAGTATGGAGTTCTACTAAATCCAAACTTCTGCATCCAAATATAAGCTTTAGCAAATATTAAACCTTAGTGCGGTGCTTGCTAGTAAACAGAGAGGACTTATGAAAATCAGGCTGGGAAAACTTTAATAAGCTACCAAGCACAAGATACAAAGGAGACAAGTGAAATATAATGGAGTTAAAGGGGTAGTAATACTGTTGGTAGAATTTTACCATCTTTGCGCTTCTTCACTTTACATCTGGAATAAAAGGGAAAGCAAAACACAAATCAGGAACTCGGTTAGTAAAATTGCTTATGAAGTTTCAGAAAAGCAATATTGTAAGGATTCTTTCAACTATCATCACTATCACTATCACTATCTTCCTGTTAATCATCTATTTGCTAGAGCGGGCACCAGTAATATCTCCATATGCCCTGTCTCATGCTAGTAGAACCCAAAGGCATCCGCTTGCTCCAGGAACATAAAGAGCCTCAAACAATTATATTAGGTCACGGGAATGACCAAATATAAATGTTACTGGTTATTTGCATATCAAATACTACACAAGCAGCTTGCCAGGCTTGCTGTGCGGGTGGCATACTGTTGTAGTCACCTTTAAATAAAACATTTATTGATGAACCCAGCGGCTGCTAGGGCTGTGATAGTCTGGTCTGCTGGGCGGAGTTGTGACGAGAGGGAAGTCCGGATGTGGAAAATGGCGGGCCCCATGGAGTAGGGGAGGGTGGTCTGGCTTGTTGTGAGGCTCTCCTGGGCTGGCAGGCCAGGGCTAGAACCCACCATGCCTCCCAGGCCCCTACGAGCAGCTGGGCACAGGCAGAGCAAGTAGCAGCTCTGCCCCATGTCTGAGAGTCTCTGGTTCAGCATACCTGGGCCGGATTGAAAAAAAAACTGCTGCAGGGTGGCTGTGGATGATCCGGGCTGTGATAGTCTGGTCTGCTGGGTGGAGTTGTGACGAGGAGGGAAGTCCGGATGTGGAAAATGGCGGGCCCCATGGAGTAGGGGAGGGTGGTCTGGCTTGTTGTGAGGCTCTGCTGGGCTGGCAGGCCAGGGTTAGAACCCGCCATGCCTCCCAGGCCCCTACGAGCAGCTGGGCACAGGCAGAGCAAGTAGCAGCTCTGCCCCATGTCTGAGAGTATCTGGTTCAGCATACCTGGGCCGGATTGAAAAAAAAAAACTATCATAGACTATTTAAACAAAAGTAATGTTATTTTTTTACCCAAGGTGTAAGATTAGCACTCATTATGCTGGTGCTATTTTCAAAGAACAGAAATTCTACCATGCTTTAAATACAGAAAATGATGAAAAAATCAATTTGATAGTATTAATTAGAAGTCTTCTTTATCCCAGGACTTGAGGAATATTAGGAGAATGTGGATATTTCCCCCTAGTTAAGCATAATTTCATCTTTTCTTTGCAACTGGAAGGTATCAACTGAGTCAGGAGAGACACAGAGACAGAGTAACCTCTCCTGCGTGAGGGAGGTAAAGAAACATAATGAAGGAACAACAAACTGGCAAAGACAACAGTGGACTGGAAGAGCTTCTCTACAGAAGTGAGTTTATCAGGGAGGGAGACGGGGAGTGAAGGCAAGGGACTGGCAAGTGAAGCTGAAGCTAAGCAGCCACTCTTGGTCGGTGTGGTGTTAGAATGGCATACGCATGGGGCTATCACTAACAGAGTTGAACATCACAGTGTCAAAAAAAGCCCAAAATTAAAGGTGTGTGCTAAATTATAATCTCGAATATCCACTTATATGTGATTGTTTTTGTGTATGCATTTTAGGCTTTATGTTTTCATAGAATAAAATCAACATTTGAAACATTTATTTAGGTGTGGACTACGGATTTTTAAGATATTTGGGGGCATTGACTTATAGAAAAGCATTGGTAAGAGACAGATTGTGAAATAAGAACAATTCAGATGATTAAAATCTATGATCATAAAGCGATGCATAAGACCTTTGCACACGAGGTCTTCTGAAGCAATGTATCCAGGGAAAATTAGATAAAACCGAAATATCCAACTAAAGCAAACCTGTTTTCAATCTTATAGATACTTAATCAATGGTTAGGTGTCCCTGTATTAAAATATTACATAGAAGATTACATGTGAGAGTTTAATAAGCCATAGAGACCAGTGATCTTGACAATTCTCATCAACCATCTGGACGCAAAGTATCCCAATCCAGACAGGAAGATTGAATGGTATCTGAGGGAATTTTGTAATAATTGAGGTAAAAGCTTCAAATTATCCTTTTAATTTTCACATTTTCACAAATTGAGAAGTGACAAGATTAATCATTTCCCCAAAGACAGAAATTCAATTAAATCTTTATTCTTTGGAATTTTGTCTCAAGACACTTGTACCTTACACTAATAAATAACCTTAAAATTTTAGTTCATATCTTGCATTTGGTAGGGTGGATTTTGCCCTTATTCTTTAACCAACAATGCAATAATTCAAGTACATTTTTAATCAATCTTTATATGAATAACTAAAGATACTTAATGCAAATAACATGCTGTTCCTAAAGAAACTGATAAGGGAAACACACATATTTAAAAAAATGTAAAGACATGACAATCCACATGTTTTCTATTTACCTCATACATACAGTTTTGTATTTTTATATATGTATCACTTGTCTTCCCATTGTTCATTGATTTGCTTAAGTGGGTGCCAGTAATGTCTCCATTTGTTGGGAATGAGGTCCATTATTGTTAACAGTTTTTGACCTATTGAATAAACCATGGGTAACTTGCCAGGCTCTGCTGTGGTCTGGATTTATCCCAGTGGGTTCAGTCTGCTGTCAGGCTAGAAGCATTCTTGTTTCTTTTCTCCTCAGTGGATAGAGTAATTTGTAGCAGGACAGGTCTTCAGGTACATTGAGTACTGGAAGAGGGAAATGGGTACCTCTCCCCAACCTCTGTCTGTTCCGGGAAGACCGGTGGACCCACCCACGAACTGCTCGGGGATGTGGGCAGTGATCCAGAGACACTGACCACAGGGGCAGAGCTGCTACCAGCTCTTCCAGTGGCCAGACATCAAGTCAGTAGAAACCAACCATGTTCCAGAAATTCAGATGGTCAATGCAAGAACAGAAATAGACCAAATTAGCCCATAAACCTAAATCCCAACATGAACTCTAAACCCCATCCTGGACTGTTTCATGAACCCTGCTGTCCTCTTCCATATATGTATATACACACACACACATACACACATATATACATATATACATATACACATATATACATATATGCATACATATATGTGTGCATATATACACATATATGTATGTATATATGTATTTGCATAAATATGTTTTATGCAAATAATATACTGATGTATTTATATATGTATTTGCATAAAATATATTTCTAAGTAGAAAAGTGTAAGGGAGAGAGAATATTCAAAGGCAATCTTTGTAGCAGAAGGGCAGAAGTTTATAGGAGAATTATTGTGTATTATATTTTGCTATAAGTTCAATTTCACATTGAAAATTGTATCCCATCCTTTACTTATTTATCGCTACTGCCTATCTTTAGACACTCATGACTCTATGAAGCCCTGAAATCTGGAGAATGACACAAACCAAGTACCTCTGGTTAGATTATCTGATATTGCTCCTGGAACCTGCATTGCATTATATAATAGCATATATTAATTCATTTGTTCCTTAATCAATTATTTTAATCATCTCCAGCTTTGCCTATATCCTGGAAGTAAGGTTTAAGAAAAAAGAACCTTTAAACCCTTTAGCATCACAGAGCTGTACTTTTGATTGCTTTTGTTATCTTTGCTCGCAAGGATACTATGAGGAAATTGCACATAGGTGGCAGATTGGTGAATCAATATGCTTTGTTATCATCTGTCCCCAGCTGCAGTGGGGCTGGTGGCCGGACAGCCAAGCACTCTAACCCCCTGGGTGACACCTAGAGAGGTTAATTAGTTTACATCTGGCCATAATTAGGATCAAAAGAAAGCAAGAAGGAAACTCTTAAAAGTCCAAACAGGAAGCATATGTAGAGGTGAAGCTGTCAGCCTGGGCAAACTGCTGTGTCAACTAGAAAACAGATCGCCAGAAGAACAGAAGTTTTAAGGGGAATGCAAAGTGCAATTGAGATCAGCAGGAATAAGGGACAGCAAGGATTGGGAGTTTCTTGCCACAGCATACAGGGAATATTGTGGTCCTCGGTTTTCCATGGACGTCCTATGAAAGATGCTATTGTACACAATGTGCTGGGCTTCAAAGTATGCTCACCAATGAATACAGATCGTCTCTTGGAGTGTTACAATGCAAATTAATAAGCTTCAGGTAGTTTATTCAGAGCAACAATTGCAACCGCTACCAAGCTTTTATAATTTACCATGTGAGCAGTATTTAGTACTGTTTAGTCTCTATAGTAACTATAAAAAGTGTGAAAAATATGTAATTGACACCACCATGTTGATGACAAAAATGACAATTGCAAAGAGGTTTACATTCCAGGAAGTCATGTCCTTTGTGTGTGGATATAAATTTCAGCACACATGACTTGAACTCTAAATGTATACCTAGCCAACCCGGTATGTCTGAGCACCATTAATCTATATGTAAGCTTGATTTACTGTTTTTAAAGACATTTAAATGTTTTGGGAGAGAAAATGTTGTATTCTCAATTACAATCTCCATTTAATTCATCTAGCATTCTGGTATTCAGAAATATTACTTAAATAAGAGTAATGAGTGATCCATAATTATAATGATCCTCAGAAGTTATTTCCAGGCCATGCAGGAATTAATCCACAAATTTAAATAAAACAATGCTGCTCCAAAAAGATAGTAAAGTAGGTAAGGCAGTGGTTCGCGATGTCGCATTTCAATCTCCAGCACTACATACAATCCCTAAGGAATGCCAGAAGTGATCCTTGAGCCTAGAGGCAGGACAAAGCACTTAACACAACCAGATAAGGCTCGAATCTGCCTATCTCCTGCACCCCTAAGACAGAAAACAATGAAAAACATCTCAGTTCTTGACATTCTCTTGAAATTGCTATCAAAGTACTTTTACTCAAGGCAAGTGTCCTACATGCTAGGCCATCGCTGGGCTCTAATTGTCACATTCATAACTTTAGTTGTAGATTATTCCTCATGCTTTCAGTTTTTTCTGTCCAGTGGTTCAAATATATAGAAATATAACATATCTATACATTGGACCATAGTGTGTTCAAGCCATTACCTCTCATCAAATTCTTCTTACCTCCCCTTTTATTTCTTTGAATATCCTCAAGATTGTAATGTTGGGTCCCCAGTAATCTTGATAGTCAATAAACAATATCTTGCATTCCTTTGTGCTTTTCTCTTAAACATATTCTTTTTTTTCTTATTTTATTCATAGATGAATAGCTTAGACACACAAAGAGTCTAAATTAATGAGAATTATTTTGTTGCAATGGTACTAGAACATTCAGACACTGACAAGTAAAATTGGACAGAAGCTTTATGACTACAGTGTAGGAAATAAAGACAATTGTAAGCCTTAAAAGCAATATAATCTTTGGAATGAGACAAGCAGGAGACTTTGAAATACGTATATTGCAACATTCAAAATTTTATTTCTTTTCAATATTTACAGTTGCTACATCATAAGTATAAGCAATAGATCATTTCTGTACCTGAGTTTCCAAGGAAAGTCATTTCAAAATTGTTTTATTAAAGCAATCAATGTGGAAAAATCAGAAATTTCAGAGACATCTTGTCTGTGCTGGGAATACTGATTAGAGGTATTTGAAAAATTAATGTATACCATGACCAGAAAATGTTTATGTGATAAAATGCTTTTGCAAGACAATGTCTGGATGTGTTTATTTATTAATTTTTGACAAATATTTCTTTGTTCATAGTGTCATACTACAAAATTATCTGATAATTCAAGTAATTAGATTAGATTTAGTATTCCTTTAAACACTAATTTAGACATAGGGCTTTAATGAATGCACACAGTGTTGTAGTCTTTATACCTCTTCCATGTAGGAATAGTTATCTATTCCAATAATAAACATAATAAAATAATTAAATATAAAAAAATGATTTATTACAATCACTATGTTTCTCTGACAGATGTTTACAGAGGCAAGTGAACCAAAGAAACATAAACTATATTTTTAACCCTACAGCATGAAAAAGCAACTGTTTCTCAATTCACAAAGGGTTTTCTTCAGAATAATACTACATTACATGATGTCATGAAATGTCTTACAGAATTTAATTCTTTAATCATTTTCAAATATCAAATATTGGAAGGGACTTCTAAGTGGTGGTTTAATAATAAAGAAAGATGTCTAGGTTAAGGAAAAATAGAAACTTCAAATAAACAACCTAACTACACCTCTAAGTAAAGAGAGAAAGAAGAATCAAAGTCTAAAGTTAGAAGGGGATATATGACACGGGCCATAGCAGAAATAAAATAGTAATTGAAAAAAGAAAACCTTAAAATTTACCAGGAGCTGTCCACCTGGTAAAAATGTTGATAAACGGGGCCGGAGCGATAGCCCAGCGGTAGGGTGTTTGCCTTGCACATGGCCGGCCTATGCCGGCCCGAGTTCGATCCCCGGCATCCCATATGGTCCCCTGAGCACCTCCAGGAGTAATTCCTGAGCGAAGAGCCAGGAGAAACCCCTGAGCATCGCCGGGGTGACCCAACAGAAAAATAAAAAGAACCATACATTGAGCTAGAGAGATAGTACAAGGGTAAGTCATCGTGGGGCCAGAGCCAGAGCCCAGCGGGTAGGGCGTTTGCCTTGCACGCGGGCTGGCCTGTGCTCACCCAGGTTCGATCCCTGGCATTCCATATGGTCCCACGAGCACCGCCAGGAGTAATTCCTGAGTGCAGATCTAGGAGAAACCCCTGAGCATTGCCGGGTGTGACCCAAAAAGCAAAAAAAAAAAAAAATGTTGATAAACATTTAGATAAGGTTAGAAAAATATATGAACCACACAAAATAAGAAGCAGAAAAAGAGTCATAGATCTTAATGCAGAAATCTGAGGAATCCCATCAGTGTTCTCTGAACAATGTCACCAAATTTTATCCGGAACTGGATAATTTCCCTCAGGAAGCTGGATAGCATGTGGTACGTGCAGATCCCGGGTCTATGTCCAGAACTGTGTGTGCCTCCCTGCACCACCAGGAGTGACCTTTGTGAGCACAGGACTGACGCAGCCCGTGAATGTCACAGTATCAGCACCCCATGCCAATCAAAAAAGGATAGAAAAAATATCCAAAAAGCAATTGCTTCAAAGAGATAAGTAAACTCAGTTTTATTTCTGTGTTATTCACAAAGGCTACGGTACTGTATGGAAATAATCATTATCTTCAAAGATATATAGATATCTATTATCTATGTATTTTGTATGTTTTATATATAATAGAATATTTTTGTATGTTGTGTATAATAGAATTTTTTATTCTGGATAAATAAATACTTTTATCTGCAAGCACATGTATCAACTTAGAAGCCATAACAATAAATTTGACAAGTCAGGTAGAGAGAAACAAATATTACTTACACGTAAAATCTAAAAAATTTCAAACTAATAGAAAAATAAGAACTTATAATGGTGGGTCTACATATGGGAGACATGGTACTAGCAGGGTGATATGAAAAGATACTAATTTTCAAAGTGGATACATTTTAGAGATATATTGTGTGAAGTAGAGAAATAGAATATTACATATGTGATAAAACCCAGGTGTTAGTTTACAAGACAGATATTAAAATAAAAATATATCCAAATAAATGCTAATACTTTAAAGTTAAACAGTATTGTGTATCAATTATAGTTAACTAAAGTTGAAATGGCAATATTATGACTAACATTTAATTTTTTGGAGAACTTTATACTAGAGTTTCATTTTAACATGTTTTAGAATGAGATTTTACTAATCACAAAATTGTAGTAATATAATTTTACATTATTCCCTCATCTTTTAATAATTATCTCCTATTTCATTTATATACATGGAATACCACAATCAAAATGTTTAAAAATATAGAAAAACATGCCTTGCATTTTTTATTAAAATGAATTTTTATTTATTGTCTACATTAACAAAGTTAAAGTGTTTGATTATTCATTTAGTCAAAAATTGTTATTAGGTATTTATATGTGCCTGTAATTCCTTGAAAAGAGGAGTGTTAAATTATGGTTATAGACAATGCCAAATTTAATAGAAATGTAAAGAAATTTTGTTTAAATATCGGAATAGCACAATTTAATGGTCTTACTTAACTCTCAATACATGTAAAAATGAGGTCAAAACCTAAAATGACCATGAGCTTCTATACACATAAATATAAATACATCAATATTTAGAAATACATAAATTTAAATAACAAAATAAGCTAGTTTATGAAATTTCACATCTCACTAGAAATTTTGTATCTTACCTAGAAACTACTCATGCCTACACACACACACACACACACACACACACACACACAGATAAACACAGCATAAAGTTAGTTCCATTCCTTCTGCTAGTTACTGAATTTAATGGGATATATAGAGAACTAAATAAGAACGTTTTAATGTCCAGATCCTGGAAACATTAGACAGAAGTTATACACCACTGGAAGCCTGAACTTTTTCCTGCTAATCTCATTTCTTGTTTGAACTAGATCTTTTCCAGTTTTAAAGTTAATACACCTAATAATACCGAGTAAGTTTTTTGAGTCCTGAATATCTTTCTTTTATTGTGTAACTTTTAACAAATTGCTTAAGACGTCTGAAAGCAATATTTTCTTCCAAAAACAAATTTCAGAATCTTTCTATCTTTTATAAACTGACATAAAATCTCCCTTTTATAAATTGTTGCTTTTAGAACTCTGGTGGTGGATGTAGTGTAATGGAAACTTCTTGTATTAAGCAATGACAGTACTATAGTTAATGAAGTGGAACAAAAACAGAACACAGGAGCCAGATAAGTTCTGAGCCAGGGTGTCATGGTGCACACGGTTGTTACTAGTTGGGGAGGAGGGTGAAGAGAATGAAAGCAGGTCATGGTCAAAGACTGCTGGGCTCCGCAGGAGTGAATGACCCTAGAGTCATTTCACACACTTGTGAGGGGGAGGAGGGATTGGTCCCTGAGACCGGGACTTCCTACGTTTTCAGATAGACAATAAATAAAGCTAAGTCAGGAAGATTTTTGTTTCTAAGATAGGGAATATCTGTTGCCCTCATTTCTCTTTCATTATCAATAGCTAGGCTCTGATTTAATTTCTATACATTAGAAATACTAGTAAACAAAGGAATCCAAAATGGCAGTAAATTGATAATTGATTAAGTGGCAGAGGTGAGTCATTTTTCATCCTAGTTCAAAGCGTCTCAAAAGTTTATCCTCATATCAGCTTCGCTGATGCCATCGTTCTAATAACACCAAACATTAGCCAAGCGGCACAAATGCTGGCTGACTTTGATCGAGAATGTGGAAAGATAGGGGCTACAGCGGAATCTAAAGAAAAGTATGTTTATGAAAAATGAACTAGCTCTGGAGGCCCCATTCACTCTCAATGGAACAGACATCTCTGAATGCAGCAGTTATGTGTATCTAGGTCAAGAAGTCAACAAGATGAACGACCTAAAACCTGAGCTGCGCAGGAGGAAGAGAGTGGCATGGAATGCCTTCAAAAGAATCGAAGAAATAGCTAAAAAGACAAAGATCCTCCAGCTCCAGGCACATCTCTTTGAAACCACCCTTCTCCCTGCATTAACATACGCCTCAGAGACCTGGGCCCTACAATGCAGGATGAGAATGCTATTCGGGTCTCCCAAAGAGGAATCGAAAGAGTTATGCTTAGAATATCAAGCCTCACTCAAATGAAAGAAGGAATCTGGAGCTCCAACCTCCATTGCTGTTCCAGAGTCAGGGGCATTGCCTCGTTTGCCAAGGCATCGAAAATCAGATGGGCTGGACATGTAATGCAATTTGGAGACGGCCACTGGACTAGAGCCGTTACCAACTGGATCCCACAGGATGTCAAAAGATCATGTGGCCTCCCACCTACAAGATGGTCAGACTTCTTTGTCAAGACCCTGAACGAACAGTTTGAGGCTCTTTGTATTCCTGAAGCAACCAGATGCCATTGGGTTACACTGGCACTTGATAGGGTCAAATGGAAATGTTACTGGCGCCCACTCGAGCAAATCGATGAATAACAGGATGTCAAGTGATCAAGTGGTGATCTAAGAAATGTAAACTCATGGCCATTCTTTATGTGCCACATGTAAGTCAGTATCTTGGTATTGGACCTAGGACATTGTGTTTTACGATGCACCCAGGTGATTCTTCTGCACATACATTTTGAAACCATTATTAGTCACCTGTCTTTATGCACCTTTGCAATATGTTGTTTTTGCCTCCACTTACTCAGTTTCCTTCCAGTGCAGTCATTATTCTCACTTTTCTTGGGGACATGATGAACCTAACTAGCAATCTCTCCACTGTTTATTTTCATCAGGGTATTGTTTAAGGCTTCCGCCCTCTCGGTTCTTATTCCTTTCAGACTACACTCCCAAAGAAGGTGAACTTTTAAAGACAGAAAAGAGAAAAAAAAAAACCTGACTAAAAAACCTGGATATTTAATAGTTGCTTCTGGAAGACTTTAAATGTATGGAATACAATGAGAATGGTTAGAGTTCTCACTTTAAATCAATCATTTTTGTTTCTATTCTGTTAAAGTTAGGACGTCAGAATGCCAAATGAACATGTCATTGGTCTTCAGAAAGCTCATACATAACTCTATAAATATAATTTATCTTTATGATAAACTATTTTTAAGTAATGGACTTCCATATATACATATTGTTACTATACCTAAAGTTCTGTAATACTCTGACATGATAATTAGTTCCTCTTGTAAATGAGAAGTTGAACCCTGATATCTTTATCAAAATGTCATTCAACATATTAGGGTGAGAGCAAATTTCTTACCATGCTCCTTATCCCAAGGCACATACTTTTAGTTTTCACCCCATGCGACTTAAAGAAAAGCTTCTGAGCATCATTTACTTCATCCATGCAGTGACTTAATGATGTGGCATTAGAAAATAGTTCAGAAGAAACCAATTGAATCCTGCTGTCCTATACCTTCACCATTTTAGGATCAGTAGAATATCTCCATGCTGTCTGATTTATTGATTTTTTAAATCTGAATATTAATTTGGGCCAAATTTCTATGATGAAAATTAATATCTGCTCAAGTTCCCAGGATACACACAGTAATTTAGACTAAGATAATTTTTAGTTTTACTCACTGTTTCATAAAAAACTGATGCAATCCATAAAAGTGAATGTTTTATGTTAGTTTCTTTGTTACTGTTGCTATTATTACTTTTTTTCCATTTCTAATGCAATCTGCTGGAGCGATCAAATACAGTTGGCCATTTTATGAATATTAAGACAATCAATCAGTGATAAGCTCTTGTGATTTTCAAAATATCTTTAGCTGATATAAGAATAGAAATTCTCTTTTTAAGAAGTTTACTTTAACTTCAATATAAATTTCTAACTCAATGATGAATAAATAAAAGTCATCAATTATTTATAAGAAATATATTTAAATTATAGTAACAATGAAATGGATATCTTGTACATTGTCTTTATTTTTTTGAAGTTGTTTTGCAAAACTGACTCACTGGTTCAGGACATGGGTAAAAGTCAAATTCAGGAGTCATGGAAATGTGTCCAAAGCTTGATCAAAGGTTGAATTCTTTTCACAGCAATATCAGATTATATCAGCAATATCAGGGAGGGATGGCAGGTTCTAGCCCTGGCCTGCCACCCCAGCTGGGCCTCACAAGAAGCCAGACGATCCACCCCACTCCATGATGGCCGCCATTTTTCACATCCAGACTTCCCTCTCATCAGAACTCGACCCAGCAGAAGAGCCTATTACAGCTCGGCTCACGCAGCCGCACACGACCTCGTGGATCATCAATAAATTCTGGAGATCATAGGTGACTACAAGAGTATGCCACCTGCATGGCAGAGCCTGGCAAGCTACCCGTGTCATAATTGATATGCCAAATACCAGTAACAATTATAGACCTCATTCCCATGACCTGATGGAATGGTTTGAGGCTCTTTATGTTCCTGGAGTGAGCAGATACTCTTGGGCTCTACTAGCATGAGACAGGATATATTGAGATGTTACTGGTGCCCGCTCGAGCAAATCGATGATGAATGGGAAGACAGTGATACAGTGAGACAGTGAATTCAGATTGGTGTCGATCCCCTACATATGAACGTAAAAAAAAATAGTTGTGCATGTGGGTCTACAGAAGAGACTATTTTTTCAGTCACTGGTTAACCACATCACCTCCTATATATTCAAACAATTACTCAAAATAGCACTTTATGAACTTCTTCACCTGCCACCCAGGCAGACCTATTGACCTCATCTAACCTTTAGCTTCACTACTGACTTCAAGTCTTACAGAAGCAACTGCATCAAAAGACTGAAGTCTCCAGTCTGTCTCTTTCTCATCCCAACTGTCAGCCAGGCATTTTCCACATGCTGTTTCATTTTATTCATTTATTTATTTATTTTTGCTTTTTTTTGGGGGTCACACCCGGCGATGCTCAGGGGGTTTCTCCTGGCTCTGCACTCAGGAATTACTCCTGGTGGTGCTCTGGGGACCATATGGGATGCTGGGGATCTGACCCAGGCCGGCATGGGCCAAACGAGTGCAAGGCAAATGCCCTACCCGCGGGACTATCACTCCAGCTCCTCTGTTTGATTTTAAACTTTCACTTTTTCAGCACACTGGTAAAGAAATTCAGACTTTCTAAGTTTGTGTTTTTCTGTATCAGAACAAATCCAGTCCTGTTACAACAATTCAAAGTCCAAGCTCTACCAAATACAAAGTTGTGTTTTCTTTTCAAGTAGACTTGTTATTCTACACAAATACATATTTTATTTAAAAACACATTTCCGTTACCATGATTTGAAGTAGCATTTATCATAGTGTACAGCATTCCAACACCACATCCTCCCCCAGGGACCTAATCTCCATTTCAGATTCGGCCCCACCCCCAATCAGTCTTCCTGATACAGTAAGCTCTTCTTTGGCATGGATAGTTTCACCTCAGAAACATTGTTCAGCATCAGGATCCTTCCATTTCCCAGTCTATTCAAATCCATCTTTGAATAGACTGTGTGTGCTTGTGAGGGGAGAGAGTACTAAAAGTATCACTTGATCACTTGAATCTTGTTATTCATCGATTTGCTCGAAGGGGGCGCCAGTAACATTTCCATTGGACCCTATCACGTGCCAATGTAGCCCAATGGCATCTGCTAAAAGTATGTCAATGGGAATGTTACACTGTCAGCCAGAGCTGGATCCAAATCCGCACCCTACCATTAGTTTCTATATGATGACTGTTATCTTGTTAAAGAGTTTTGAGTTTCCGTTTTAATACTTATATTTGACAGTAAACTATTACTTTGTAGATTTACTTGATTAGCAGATAAAAAGGGTAAAACCAATGACTTAATAGTTTGATAAAATTGTTTTTACTAAATTTTTCATTCTCAACAATGCAAACAAAATTCAGACTTGCTTAGAGAGAAATATAATTTGGGGTGACAATCTTTTATTATTAATATTAGTATTACTATTATTATTACTATTATTATTTTAAGGCCATATCTGTCAATACTCATGGGATCTTCCATGCTCTACAATTCAGAAACCACCCTACCAGGCTTGAGAAACAGTATGAGATGCCAGACGTTGAGTCCAGATTGGCCATGTGTAAGGCAATTGCATTACCCACTGTATTCTCTCTCTGGCCCCAAGGGTGAAATTATTTTGACATGGCATATTAAGTATACATTTTGGCAGAAACAAAAAGTAGAAAAATCAAATAAGCCAAAGTAAAGGTAAATTATAAGAATGTCTTTTTACAGCATGAATAAATGCCAGTATGATCTCTCTTTTTTAAAATCTCAGTTTATTTGTTGATATGGATAAAATCAGCTTTCTTGAGGATCTCTGCCTTATTCCTAATGCAGTTTGTTCTGCACACGTTTCTTTTCACCCTCATTTAAAGATCTTGTGAGTTAAAACTTTTTTGTATTCCATATTAAAGATTTGAAAAATTATGTGTAGATATTGATAGTGATTAGTATTACTTTGCAAACAAAGTTAGTTTCATTGACTTGTAAGAGTAATTCTGAAATGTCCTTCCAGTTTCAATAAATTTGATAACTGTATTCAAAAAGAAAATCTCACTTAAGATATTTTTTAAAAACAATTTTTTCCTAGCCACTTATGACAATATCTGACCTCTTTTTATTTTCTGATAAGATCTGAAATGTAAACTAATGACCATAAGAACTACCTTTGGGGGAAGAGAGATAAGAGTCACACCTTGTCCTACTCGGGAGTATAGTGGCTGTTATTTTGAACATTTACTTGAAAGGATTAATTTAAAAAGTAATGTGTTGTATCTGTGTGTATCTCAATGTAACTAAGCTATTTGCTTGCATATTGAGCCACACCCCATGGTGCTCAGAGCTTCCTCCTGCCACTGTGCACAGGGAATCATATGGGTGACAAGTAACTATGCAGTGTTTAAACTCTTTCTTGGAAGCAGAGCGGAGTTAAGCTAATAGCTACCTCACTGGGTTGTTATTTGATAAACAGAAAAATAATACTTCAATGGTCAGTTCACTGAATTCAGTGCATTGTTGCTATTAGTTTGGTCTGTTTCCTTCACTGCCATAAAATAATGTGTTTTAAAATGTAAGTAAAAATAAAGCTAGAGTTCAAAATAATATAATGCTGTTATCTATCCGTCCGCCCTTCCACCCATCCGCCCATCCACCCGTCCGCCCATCCTCCCATCTCTCTCTCTCTCTCTCTCTCTATCTATCTATCTATCTATCTATCTATCTATCTATCTATCTATCTATCTATCTATCTATCTATCTATCTATCTATCTATCTATCTATCTATCTATCTATCTATCTATCTATCTATCTATCTATCTATCTATCTATCTATCTATCTATCTATCTATCTATCTATCTATCTATCTATCTATCTATCTATCTATCTATCTATCTATCTATCTATCTATCTATCTATCTATCTATCTATCCATCTATCCATCTATCTACCCATCCATCCATCCATCCATCCATCCATCCATCCATCCATCCATCCATCCATCCATCCATCCATCCATCCATCCA